>PVJD01006663.1:0-95023 GCA_004026545.1 Mormoops blainvillei | reverse complement strand
TCTGCCAGGCACTATTATAAATCCTTGAAGTATAACATTTCATGTAGAATTTCCAGCTCTCTGAAAAAGGTAACGTATCCCTGTTTAACAGCTAGGAAGCCTGAGGCTCAAGAGATTGTTACTTGTCCTGGGTCACGTAGCTAATGGGTTTTAGAGCTGAAGTTCAAACCCAAGTCTGTTTTACCCCCAACTCTCTGCCGTTAGTCACTACCTCCTACCTTCCCTGGAAGCTGTCAAATGCCAGCACTTCCTGCAACAACCAGTTTTGTTATGCTTTGTTTTGTTTTGGGCTAGTTCTTTCATATAGCAGATGAAGGCAGCTGCATGAAAAATTAAAACCCAAGGACCCAGGTTTCTGTACCACCCGCACTCAGGATGGACTAACTGGGGCAACAGGGAGTACTGAGCATGACTTAGCTTGGGCAGGAGCAGCAAGTGAGATGGAGGCATCCCCTCTGCCTTTCAGAGATTTGGTCATCTATCCTTGCGCTGGTGCTGATGAGGCTAGAAAGGCAGGGGAACCCTAAATCAGTGTAGGAGACAAAGCCGTTTCCTGCGCTACCCCTTCAGTGCCAGGGAAGCAAGCAAAGCATGGTGGGGATGAGGGCTCTGAGGGAACAGGGCTTAGAAGTTCAAGGTCACATCTAAAACTTCAGAACCCTGCTCTCACTCAGGCTGAAAAGAAACTGTGTCTCAAAGTAGTTATGCATTATTAAATGTTTAAGGGAGTGATTCACAAAGCTTGGTTCCCACGGCAGCGGGATCAACATCACCTAGGAACTTGATGAAAATACGAATTCTCAAGCCCCAAACCACATCCACTGAATAAGAAGTTCAAGGGGGGATGAGTCCCAGCAGTTTGTGTTTTAACAAGAAAATTCTGATGCACAGTAAAATGTGACAACCATGGTTCAGGTATGCCTTTTTCATCATTTAAAATAAGTCTGGTGAAACAAACAAAAGGAATTGATTTTATAACAGTATCAACTCCCCTATCTAGAACTTACCTATTCATTTGTTCATTCACCACTTACTGCAACGCGCTTTCACAGATGTTGATTTATTTCATCCCTATAATAACCCATGGGATGTCCTTATTCTCATTTTACAGTTGAGGGAACAGAGGTTAGGAGATATTAGGTGACTTGTCCAGCAGCACACAACTGTCTCGGGATTTGATCCAAGTTTCTGGACACAGACTCTGAGATTTAGACATGATATCCCATCGCAAAGAGCTCACAGTCAAGCAGGAAGGCACACACAAACAAAAACTAGAACACCCTACTATCTCTGTACGCCTTCATGGTAGCGAATTAACCTTTTTCAGTATACGGAGTGTTAATGAACCTAATGTTCCTTTGTTCTCTTAAAAATAATCCACGTAAACCCTTCTTGACAAGAGGCAAGATGAAGAGATTAAACCTGCAGTCTTTTTTGTCTACAGTTTATAATCGTGGATCATGATGTGAATAGTAAAGATTTTGAATTTATGAGATTTTGAACACCTGTTAGTGGCATATTCAGTAAACATGTATCTAGTATGTCCAGTACCACATTAGGTACTGAATATAAACAACAACAAAAGAAATAAACAGATGGTCCCAAGTCACTTAGAAGATTCATTGTATGAAATCATTAGAAAACAATAACAGAGAATATCAGGGCCTGAGTGACATGATCTAACAGGGGTGAGTAAAGGGTGAGATCAGTGAGAGTCAGAACATCCATTCTCTCCAAGTAATTCAACCCAGCAGTGTGTTCCAGGAAAACAAGCCTGTGTAACAGCGAACTGGAGTTGGTTACGCTGAGCCTGGGGCAGAGAGGCGGGAGACAGCATGGCTTACTCAGGGGAAGGGCGGGGAGGAGAGGGGGAGGAGGAAGAGAACATTTGCGAGCGTTCATGTTCATCTACTGTCTCAACAGTAATTGCTAAATTGCTCCCTAAATAGGTGTATCTGTTTATATATTCTCTACCAATGTACGCTACTCTCTCTCTTATCTTCCTCAACATTGGATGTTTATAATTGATATCCTTAATTTCTACCCACTTAATAGGCAAAATCATATTTTCTTATTTTGTTTGTATTTACTTAAAGACTTAAAAATTTGAGTAATTTTTCACATGCTTATTTTGTCTGTACGCCCTTTACCTGTTCTTTCCCTGGAGGGTTTCCTTGGCTGTGAGACTCCCTCCTGCTGTGTGGGTGGCAGCCCTTTGTTGTGTGAGGAGCGTGCACTTCTTCCTCTCTGTCCTCTTTAACTTGCTTATTTGGTGTGCCATGTAGAACTGTAGTGTTTTTATGTGCACAAACAGATGAAACAAACTTCTCTATGACATTTGGATTTTGTTTCCTACTTAGAATTCCCTCCTTCCGGCCAATTAAAATATTCACCCATGTTTTCAACTAGTTGTTTTATGGTTTTATTTTATACATGTAAATTTGTAAGAAATCTAAATTTTATAAAGGAGTGAAGACCGAAGAAAGAACCTACCTTCATTTTTTCCTTCTAATGTCCAAGTACTCTAGACCTATCCTTATAAATAATTCACTGACTTCACATGCCACCTCTATTATATATTAAAGTTCCAAATTTACGTGGGTGATTTCATTATTTTTGAACCATTTTTTGGACCTCTTGGCATCTTCCGCAGATTCATTGATGCTCCTAGAATGAATTGCTAGTTAATAAGGGACCATACTTGTTAGAACAGCTTCCTTTGACACTGCCTCCGTGTAGTTTACAGAAAAGGCGTGCAATGCAAACATTATTAAAGCGTATTTTCATCAAGAATATAAGGTTCATTTATGCATGTTCCTTGCTGCATAAAGGACCCATCAACAAAGCCCAATGAGGGAAGGATTGAGGGTGGGAGTTGAGTGGGGGGTGCTGGGGAACGTGGTGGCGGGGAAACTGTTGACAAAAAAAACAAAAAACAAAGTGGGGAGGGGGGTTGCTGGGAGTAGTGTGGGAAATTAAGAAGCCAAAGAAGTGTGTGCAGCTCATGGACATGGACTAAGAGGTGTGGGGATGATGAAATAGGGTGCAGGGCGGAGGGGATATGAGGGAAAAAATGGGACAACTGTAGTAGCATACTCGTTAAAATATACCAAAAAAAGAAAATATATATAAAATATTCAGCCATGAGAAATAATGAAATACTGCCATTTGCAACATGGATGTACCTTGAGAGTATTATACTAAGTGAAATAAATCAGTCAGGAAAAAAAAAGAATATAGGGTGCATGATTTTTAATGATATATTCTCCAAGAAGGTAAATCCGTGGGGGATTAGAGTAATGCCTGAAGAATATACTCTCAATAAAGAATTGTTAAACAGGTAAAGTAGTGCTTTGATATTGACATATTACGTCTGCTCTTCACTTTCTAGTAGATTAACGTATTTCATCTAGGTAAGGACGTCACACACCTAAATGGATATGATTCAGCGATTATATGATTCAGCTACGTGTCAAAAACCAAGAAATTTTCCATAGTCTTTAATCCAGTAAAACTTACTTCTAAGAATCTAACCAAAGGAAAGAAATAAAAAAGAAAGAGGGAAATTACATGTATAAAAAGTCTCATTGTAACACTTTTTATGTTAGCAAAATATTGATGGCAAGTAACTGAAATGGCCAATAAGATAAATACTGAAAAAATAATTTAAAAGCATAAATCATGCCAGCCTGCGAACCAAAGGGTTGCCAGTTCTATTCCCAGTCAGGGTGCATGCCTGGGTTGCGGGCGAGGTCCCCAGTAGGGGGCATGTAAGACGCAACCACACATTGATGTTTCTCTCCCTCTTTCTCCCTCCCTTCCCCTCTCTCTAAAAAGAAATAAAATCTTTTTTTAAAAAGCATAAATCAGGATATGATATACCAACTATAAATACATATATACATATACATATGTATATGTACATGCACACACTCACATTTATGGCAAAAAGCCTGGCATGAGCAACATCAAAATGATTAGTTTTGCTAGTAGTGATATGTGGGGCTCTAACCCCTTATTTTTCCAAATGTTTGTAATGCTGGCTTTTTGCTTGTATAGTAATGAAATAAATAGCAGAATAAATCTAATTTAATGTTTGAATGAGGCACCGGCAGCTGGGCAGCATCCTTAGCTGGGCACTGTTTCACACTATGGGCTGCTGAACTCAACATTTTGAGCTTTATGCAGGGAGAAATGGGTAAAACAGGATGACGTCTCTAAGCATGATACTTTGTTGAAGACCCCCCTATACAAATATCCGAAGTTTTACTAGCCTTTTGAGAATAAAGAAGCCTGAAGTGATGTCTACTTTTCATTCTTTGTGTGCACACACATTCCGTTTATTTAAATTCCTTTCATTTTTCAGTTAACCAAACACTTCATTTGAATTTGCAAGTCACACAGTAAATTATATTGTTTGCACTTGTCTGTGAATACATGCATAGCTATAAAACAAGAAGAAATGAACTACCTCCCACTGAATATCCATTTTTTAACTCAGTTTTCAAAGTTCTGTACACTTGGTAAAATCTTATTTTTGGTCAGATATAGTAGCTTTGCATTTGTGATCTAAAACATTTTTTTAAAGAGTTGTAAGTTCTGGCCCTGACCAGATAACTCACTTGGCTAGAGCATCATCCTCTTATGCCAAGTTTGCAGGTTTGATTCCCAGTCAGGGCAAATGCAAGAATCAACCAATGACTGCATTAATAAGTAGAACAGGAAATCAATGTCTGTCTGTCTGTCTGTCTCTCTTTTCTCTCTCTCCCCCTCCCTACTCCCTCTCTTTCTCTAAAAATTAATGAATTGAAAAAATTTTAGTTTCTTGTTTAGTACCAATTAGCAACCATGAAAACTATAAGATATTTTTTGGGTCGGAGGAGATGATGACATGTTTCAGTGGTGCATTCATTGTCATAATGCAAATACCACAGAGGGGGCGCCCACTGTGACCTGTCTCCTGAGTGTCTTTGCGGTGCTCCTGAAGCTGCGCCCGCTGAGCAGTTGTTCGTTCCTGTTCCTCGTACTGCCCATCAAATCTGGATTCTCACATATCGTCTTTGGCATCAGGACAAGCTGGCTTAATAGCTGTGTTATCTATGTTTTAGCTTTGTTCTTTGGTTTTTTATTCCCGTGGCTGGACCTTTCTGGATGACATTTGTCTTGGCTTCCACGTGAGATAGAAAGCTGCAGACATGATATTAGACACCTAAAATGAGTTCAAAGATTGCTTTGAATGCTCTCTTTCCATCTGTACAAATAGTTTCTTGTTGGATTTTGGATGTTGACAGCAGGTAATTTAGGAGGAATTGGCAGTGAAGGTCAGGCAAAGCCTGCTTTTATGGAGTTGGTTTAAAACTAAGTGGTTATTAGGACCCGCCTCTAACTCTGCCCCTTTACACATTCAGCTAGGAGAAGCTACTCCAAAAAATACAAGCCCAGGTCTGTGGACACTCAGAATTGAGACTTGCCCTGGAGCAGTGGTTCTTGAAGCCTGGGCCCTGGACCAGCCACATCGGCATCACCTGGGGACTTGTTAGGAACAGAGATTCTCAGTTCCCACACCAGACAGACTCGATCAGGAACCCTGGAGTGGGCCCGGCAGTCTGGGTTCAGCAAGTCCCCCAGGTGATTATGGCGCATGCTCAAGTTTAACAACCGTGACTGTTACAAGAACAGAAACTTAACCTATAAACACAGTCTTACTGCCATTTCCTTCCTTTTCTTTTGACTACATAATACATAAAACCCAACACTTTCAGATTTTACAGGGGGGTACCCATGAATCTACCCCCACTCTCACTCCTTAGTGGAACCGTTTTGGGTCATTTCCATTTTTAGATATATTAGTAGTGCTTTTTATACTCTAAAGTATGTTCATCATGTATCATCTGTAAAAAGTATTTATTGCTACCTTCTTTGAGAAATAAGGATTTAGTTTACTTATTTATATTCCCTTCCCTTTTTCCTGCCTCCTCCAAATTTTTTATCACCTACCTTTTTTTATTTTCAGTTCTTCCAGAGATTACCTTTTTAATTTTAAATTATATACTTCAGTTTTTAAGTATTCACCCATTGAACTTAGTACTATATAAAGTGAAGAAATTGACATCTGCTTCCCACCCCTTCCTTTCTTCTTCCCTCTTTCAGATAATTTTAGACTGTTGACATTCTATTTTACTATGATAAAATATTTGATGATGAATAGTTCGTGCATTGCTTCTGAAAATTATAATGTTTGCAATAGAATGGTTATGTAAATATTATCACGTGCAGAATAAAAGGTGCAATTCTTCTTTGCCATGATGCCCTGCGCACCAGTGTCCGTCCTCTCCTTGATCACTTGCCTGGGTTTGGGCCACAGCCTTATGTTATCCCATGACAACATTCCCAAGGTGTTTTCTGTAGGTGTTCAGCAAAAATTTGGCAAAACGAGTTTGAGAAACACTGAAGGAAACTTAAAAACACTACTTACTGTAGAATTCTACAAAACCTTTAATTTCTAATGAATATTACTAATCAAAAGAGGGATTGGTATAGAGCATTTCTCAAATGGAACATCTTTTCATAAGGTATCTCAAGGAATCAGTCTCATCTAGAACATGCTGTGGATATTGCTGTCCTGAGGGATCTGTGGGTCCCCTGACCCAGAAGACCCCTTTTTTGCCTAGAGTCTGCATCTTGCCAATCACGGTCCCTGACTTGTCTAGTGTGATGCCCAGAGTTAGTGAACCTCCGTTCACCAAGCCCCTAGCCCTGCCTTGTTTGACCCGAGGAAGCATTTTTCCCTCAGCTGCCACGTTAGCCTGTAAGAGCCGTGCACATGTGATTTATAGTGTAAGTCAGGTAAGGCCAACACCATTTTGCCTCTGCCAGGGCTCATTCCGTGATTTTCTTTTATTAGATCATATGATTGTGATTTCATGCTTCCTAAATGCTTGGTTTCTCTTGTTGTTGTTGTTGTTGTTGTTGTTTCCAACTTATCCTAGAGAGAATGACCTTACCCATCTACTACTCAGAAGATAATTTCTTTCTGAAAAGCAGAGTCACCTAATAGTAAACCAACTTACTTAATATGCGAAAAGTCCTGGAGTACATTTTCAGTTCTTAAGACCTCATGATTCAATAACCGAACTCTTACCCACTTAAGTAGAAGGTCTTTGCCTTTCAAAAGAACTGTTTAGGAATGTGGCAACATGGGAAACACTTCATTTCAGTCTGATTCGTGCTTTAAGAGCAAATTACACCAGTCTTGAGGACAAAAGCCTTGACATATTGCAACATATTGCAGAGTATAAGCAAGCACAGTAAATGGACACAGAGTAGATGTTTAATAAAAATATTTATTAATCAATTTTGACCAAATGAAAGTTTCCTTCCTTTGCTGCTACAAATTTAATTTCTTTTTTTTTCTTTTTTCATAAATGTGTAATTTGTCAGTCAGAAGGAAGTAGACTTGGGTTTATCTTTCTGGATGCCGACCCCAGCTGAACCACCTTTGAGACACTTTGTTTTATGAAACTGACCACCATACCCTGACAGTCTTAGATGAAACCTGTGTCTTGTGCAGATTAACCCAGCCTTGGGATACTCAAAAGCCAATACAGATATTTCTTTAACCTAAAACAACCGCTTCCTGTTTCCTTTGACCAAACAGAGAATTTCGCATAGCCATTCATTCAATAAACCACTTACTCAGTGCCTACTTTGTATAAAGCACTATCCCAGGCACAAAGATGAGCAAGGTATGACCTTCACCCTTCAATGTTCACTCTTTAACTGGGAACATGGGACATACATATGGGTTCATAAAATGCAAAGCAGAGGCATGCCATGTAACAGGACCACTAATACCACCCTTTTGGAGTTGGGGAGGGCTCAAAATAGTCATATTTGGGTTATTTTAGTGGAACCTCTGATGATATCCATTCCTATCACCTTACAATACATCCTAACTGGTAAATGCTAGAAGGACTATAAAGAAACATAAAACTTGGTTTGTGCCCTTGAAAAACTTGATCCAGAGACAAGCCATGAATGCAGAAATTTAGATAATAATAGAAGCAGTAACCAAAGTAAGCCAAAAGATATATGAGCTGTCATAAAGCAGAACATGATTTATCACCAGATGAATTGATTTGCATTTCAAAAACCCTTCCTATTGGCTTCCATCAGTGTTTAACACGTTCTCGAGAAATTAGAATGTCCCAGATGCTTAGTAATAAAAGTGTAGAGCTAAGTAGCCCGTGTCAAGGCTGGAGAGCAAAGAAAGGTCAGAATCCTCAGGAACACGGTCACTGACTAAGGAAGCAGTCAGGTTTTGAGTGGTTTAGAGCAGACACCAGAAGGGACAAGAGGCAAACAGAATCGAATAATGATTTAGAGTTTCTGTTCTAAATAATCTTGAGTTTGAGTCACAGGTTTACAACTTTGCTCATTTTGAAGCCTTGTGTAAGTTTCTTCTTCTCCTAAGCCCCAGTTTTCTTATCAGCAAACTGGGAATAACAATAGTGTTCGGGGTCGCTGTGAGGCAAGTTGCAGGCCAGGTCCCCAGTCAGGGGCGCGCGAGAGGCAACTACACACCGATGTTTCTCTCCCTCTCGTTCTCCACATCGTCCCCTCTCTAAAACTAAATAAGATCTTAAAAGAAAAAAAGAAAGGACAAAATGAAATACTGCACGTGAAGTGTGTAGAAAGAGTTTGCACAGACTGCGTGCTTGGGGATGCTGACGACTCAATGCAGAGTAGCCTTTTTTACATTTTACCAATACAGTCCTCTCCCTGATCTGTATAAAGGATAATAATAGTACCTCTGCATAGACTCTGGTGTGTGAGAATTAAATGAGATAAACCTGCAAAATGTTTAGCTAGGGCTACAGCCAGAGGCGGATTAAGACCGGTTTAGGCCCCGGGCGCAAAAGAAAATATTGGGCCCCTTAAAAAAAAGAGAGAGACAAGGTAAATAAAAATACATGTTAACCATATTTTTAAATAAATTAAAAATATTATGTACTATTAATGTTTTATTTCCAATAAAATTTGAATATAATGTATGCATTGCACATATGAAACCAAACTTGGTGTCATTAGAAAAAAGTGTAAAGTTGGGGTTTTGCGGGGCCCTTCAGAAGTCAGGGCCCAGGGCGCCCGCCCAGTGTGCGCACCGTTAAATCCGCCTCTGGCTACAGCTGACTCTCATGTGATCATGTATTTCCCATCTCCAGAGGGACTCCATCCCTCATTGTCATCAGAGATAATGTGTAGTTATTAGTACATTTTCTTGAAGTAGGAACACATCTTTCTATTTTACACAAAGTTACCATATTTGTTCACATTGGATAGGCAAACAGTGAGGATGTATTAAATTTTGATACCAGTAGTGCTACCAGCTACTGTCATTGCTACTTCTTAGAAGCCCTGGGATTTTCACCTCTGCTCTGCTCATATTTCCTTCCCTCAGAAGCCTCACCTCTGCCCTGGAAGGAGAAAGTTGTCTGGACAAGTAAGAAGAGCTACTCTGGTTTTAGTATTTCATTGAATATTTTTAAAAACTATGTAAGATAAATATTGTTTTGCATTTTATAGAAGAGGAAAATGTTCTGCTTCTTTCTGAATGCCGGGCCCCTAAGTGATAGAGCGATAAAGCTGGAATGTAAACCCAGGTCGGTCTGATTCTCTTTTTCATTAACACATATAGTGAGCCCAGATGAATAGTCCCTCCTTGTCTTAAGTGACAAGAGAACTGCCTCGCAGGCTATGCGAGAAGATTATGGTCAAACAGGTATGTGAAATGGCAAGATGTTTATAATCTCCATGTGGCTGCTGAGGGGGTTCCATTAACATGTGCAGGTAGAGGTCATAAGGTAGAGTCTTTTTCCTTTCCTAAGATTAAAGTGGTAGGATTCAAAGAAGGCTCACGGTGTTTTCTCTCTCTGCTAATGTCTGCATTTTATTCTACAGCCCAGAAATATTCTTGGCCTCAGAGTAGATTTCATTTTCATAGCAATGTGGAGGATTTAGTCCCCACAGATGTTAATGGAAGCCATACAGCTATGCAGCACTTTCAAAGTGTACCGCTTAATGTCTGAACCTTTTAATCACGCTGGAAATTTTTTTCTAGCAAATAAACACAAATCTATTTTCATACAAACAAAGAAAAGCAACAAGCACACATTCTGTTTCACTCTGTTCTTGGAGTATACACCGACTCTGTATTTGAAAATTCACCAAACCTTTGTGACGCCCCCCCCCCAGAATTGATGGCTTCCAGACTCAAACGCGGCTCCCGTTTATTTGGCGACAACCAACCAACCAAGCAAACAAAACCTTCCAATAACGAAAATTTTCTACATCAGACTTCTCTGGGGAATTTTTTTTTCTGGGACTGGCCAGAGCACGCTTCTAGCAGGGATTTATTTTTAAAAGCAACCTAAAGAGTTTACCAAAGAATAGGACACTTTCAGCCCAGGCCCCTCAGCCTTATAAACACACCATAGTGGACAATGAAAACTGACAGTAGACCTCACAAGCACTGTCGCCACACAATGTCACACACAGCAGTGTATTGTCATCCATTCACACACGTTAATATGTCTCATGTGCGTGTCCTGACGCCATCGACCTTAGAGAACAACAGTAACAGAAAGATTCTATAAGCTGTTCAGTTTGATAAACGAGTTTATTTATTGCATATTTTGCTTTTCACATTGGTTTTCTACATGTAGCCACCGGGCCGGCAACATCAGCATCATCTGGGAACTTGTTAGCAATGAACATTCTTAAGCTCCAACCCCAGTTTACTGAACCGAAGCCCCTGAGAGTGGGCCCTCCACGTGATTTTGAGCCAGTGGTATAAGAACTGAGTTAACCCGAGTATTATTTGTGTGCCTTCTCGGTAGGTGAAGGGTTTTCTATAGCCTCTTACCCATTTTTACACCAATTAACTATGAGTGTACTTTAAGCCAGTCAGTACACTGTTACATGCCGTCCTGAATGAACCTAGTTGTGTAGAGAAATGGAACCCCCAATACTCAGAAACAAATCAGAGATGGGGAGAGAAACAAGGGGCCAGGTAAGCACATGGGTGTTGGTACACAGGTGAAAGAGGTCAGGCATCAGCCTTCTTCCTAAGAGTTCACAGCAGCTGTTCAGGCATTTTTGAACTATGGAATTCAAGTTAAAAAAAAAAAAGGGGCTAAACAAAATGTCATATAGAAAGTCAAATATAAAGGGTTAAATCCAGTGCTTCTTTATTCACAGTTATGTGCAGTCTACTTTTAGCTACTACACCACTCCTCGGATATATGCTTCTGCTATCGCCCGTACCACAATGCATGGGAATTACTTATTAATCTATGCCCATGGCTCTGTGGAGGCAGGGAACACCATGCTGTGCTCATTTTTGCTCTTCCTTAGTAAATACCTAATACAGATTTGGTGCCCGACGGATATCTGTGGAAGTGAGTCAAGCCCTTCTGATTTGGGGGGAGCTTCGTGCTTGCCAAGTGTGACATCACCGAGGGTGAAAGGGAAACAAAGCACCCAAACGAGGGAACAGCTTAAGAAACCTTTCACCTTTAAGAGCTCATGGAGCCAGAGGGGCGGCGCGGTAACTAGGGAAAAAACTCAGGGAGAGCCTGAGGAGAGGAAATGCGGTGATTGCAGAGATGAATCTGGGATTGGAAAAGAGAGGGAAATGGTGGGGAAATGTGATGTTTGGAGGAAAACAGAGAGTTTTATATGAAGAGGAATACTTGGCCAGTAACATTTGACAAGAATGGAGCATTTAGAAAACTGAATGAAGCAAACTGGGGGCAGCAAAGAAAAGACTGGATGGAAGATATGAAATACCGTCAGTGGTAGGAGAGAATAAAAAGCATGGGGGAGGGGTGGGAATGAGGATTTTATTTTTTATTTGATCAGCTAGACTGCAGGACTTTAAAGTTCATTGTAGCCTTATTGTTTCATCATCAAAGGAAAGTCCCACTCGCACAGTTATTCATCTGCCAGTGTCTCCACAGCTGCCTGACCGGCTTCCCTGAGAGCCCCCGCTGGGTGTTTCTGTCCTTGGCAACACACGTTGTTTCTCTTTCGCTGGTTTGAGAGGCCTTTTCTTGATGACAGCCACTGAGTGGCAGTCCCTTTCTTTAGCCTTGTTAATTTTTCCCTGAACACCAGGAGGGAAGGGCCAGTGGCCACCAGGGTCAGTGTCTCACCCAGGAGCCATTGCCTCTCTACCTGACTCAGACTGATGGGACTGTGGGTGCAAGGCCTGGTCAGAGACAGGATCCCTTCTTTTCGTCTCAGCCTTGGAGACTTCTGTATTTTGTGGTTTGAGGGCTCTCTCAACCAGGGCCTAGGGCTGCCCAGGGCCGCAGCTGTGGGGTCAAAAGCAACAGCTGGCACTGGTAGATATGCAAGCGGTTCATTTACAATGGTCTTAAGCAAACTGCATTTTTAAATTTTTTTGATAAGTCAGTTTCTTTTTTTCCTTAAAACAGGTTACTATATGTGTGTATACACACACACATTTTTTTTTAAACATAAAAATTTCTCCAAATTCCGCCAAAGCAGAAATAACTACTATCACTATTTTGGTGTTGCACTTTCTTGATGTACGTGTGTCTGCGTGTCCTAGAAAAAATAAATATATCCTTTCAGGAAATTGCACTGGCAGGGTGGTATATTTGTCTCGGTACTTGTTCTCCATTGTGAATTATCAGTTACCATAATTTACTGACTCAAGGGATAAAATATGAGAAAGTGATATCCCGGGTCTTCATGCATTCCCTCTCACTCTCGCGGGTTAAGCCTTTCTCCTTCTCAAGTTCCTTCACGTCCCTCTGCCAGTATGTCCTATTCTCTTCCCATCTTAATTAAGCCTGGGTTGCCCCGAGCCCCCTGCCCAATGCCTCCCTCTCTCCTTTTAAGCACAGTTTTTTGCCAGAATACTCTAGATAGAGCCTTCACCCCCAACCTGCCCAGTGTGACTTTTACCTGGTCCTTCTCCCATGTTCTTCTGTCCCCTAAACTGCCTTGACGGCATCCCCAATAACGCACCAGTGATCACCAGACTTCAAGGCCCAAAAGCGTTCTTTTCTTTTCTGACAGGGCCTCCCTGCCACACTTGGCCGTTTGGATGTTTGCTCTTTAAAATTCTGGTATCTAGGCTTCTGTGACTGAGCCCAAGTTTACAGCCTATCTCTGCCACCTAGAGGTAGCTGTGCAATTTTGGGCAGGTGTCTCAACCTCTCTATGCTTTCTTTGCCTCCCTTTTAAATTAGGGCTAGTAGCAGGACCTACCGTGCAGGATTTATAAAGCTAGATTAAGTGAACAAATGACTTAGAATACTACCTCCAGGAACAGTGACAGTGATCGTGTGGGTGACATCTTCATGCCTGCCCATTTTATACGGGTTAGTTTTTGAATCAAAACCGAGGGGGTCGTAAAAGGTCTGATCACTCCATCCACAATGGCTCAGAATTCTAAGTTCCCAGAACTGCCTTCGTCGCCTGCACCTGTAGAGCCTTACCCCATTTGCCCGGCCGCAGCTGTTTGCAAAGGCTGGGATTTAGGTGTGCCCACTTTCCCCGTGCTCTTTGCTGAACAGCAGGAATGGCCGGGGCCTGACCTTTCTTGTTGGCAGAGGATAGAATTTCGCAGATTATCTAGAAGATAACTTTCTGTGTAAGTGCTATCAAAAAAAAAATTCCCTCTTCTATGGAGAAATCATTTGTTTTATATAAATAAATATATATTTCTGTCCCACAGTAGTAGTATTCCCTCCAGAAAACAAAGTCTTTTTTCAAGCTGCTTAAAGGTGAAAGGTGAAATAGACAAGTGTGTCCTTAGATCCTTACTTATAGCCCTCACTTCCCCCGACACCAACCACCTCATGCTTGTCCTGGCTGCACAGGGACCCTACAGCTAACTCCAGAAACCTCCTGTACCCTGGAATGTGCCCTTTTTAATTAACAACCCTCAGAAATACACAGTCCTTTCCTAAAGTCCCATTTTCTCAGGGTGTCATAAGTTTTAATAAAGGAGCAATCCCCAGGACCTTATCATTAATAAAAATCCAAGCGCCTCCTGGAAAGTGACATCAGTAGTGGGAATTTAAGACCATGTAAGGCCAGTATTTCAAACCTCTGATAATCTCATGAGCAATAGACTCCGCCTTCCACCCCCAAGTGTACGTTAACACCTAATAAGCACGTATATTTTTAGGGTTCATGAATCTCCTAACCTTTGGCATCCAAGTTAAGAAATAAAAAATCCTCAAGTTTAGGCGATTATTTCTATACCCATAAAATGCTAATTTGTATGTATTTTTTATCACTAGAAGGGGGATGGTCCTTGGGTCAGTTTTCAATTTTAGGATAAAGCAGTTCCCATTTTCCCAACTTAAGTTAGATAAGAAAAATTTCACTGCATCAGAAAAGACTCCTGAAGTCTCTCATCGGACATTACAATCCTGCCACTGAGTTTTGCCAGGCAATTTCTTTCCTTTGCGGACCAGTTCGAGAACTTGCCAAAGAAAGGAATTGGATTCTTTCCAGTTCAGCCACCTACCCCTGGACTGGCCAGATCATTTTACCTCTTAAACTTCTCTAATTGGAATATATCTAATGAAGCAGGGGGAAATTGCTAGAAAGGAAAATTTTAACTAAACTAGTAAAGTAATGGGGGAAGGGAGGATTCTCGTAACTTTTGGATGCTATTTAATATAGACCCTCTTTATCGGGAACTATCTTTCACTGAAGTACACTTTCAAATTTAACAAATTATAAAGATTATTTAATGTGGTCAACCTGTAAATTTGTGAAGCCTTGTTAATTGTAACAGAGCTCAGGATAATTGGTACCCAAAAATCACAAATATCACATAAAAGCTATAAATACTAGTAGAAATTAATCCAAGTGCTATCGCCTGGCTTTTTTAATGTTTTATAGAGAAGCATTAATTTTTGCTGTCTTTGGAAATCCCAGTGAACACTAAGCAAGGACATGAAACAAAAACATAACTAAATAATATGTATTATACATCATTAGCAGACACCTGATGGAAATGAAGAAAAGGATAATGTAATTAATTAGAAGTTAAAATAGCATCTAAGATTCAGGATAGCTGAATATATGTGTCTGGTTTGGCCCTTACTATAGAAAAGAAAGGGACATTTGCTTTGAATATACCATGGTGATTTGGGGGCTGCAGATATAAATATATTCACAAGACCCATATTGGAGCTCTTGATCAGAATTAAAAGATTAAAGAGCCTTTAAAAATATGGTTGTATATTTTTGCTACTTCAACTCCTGAAAAAGATAAATATGTATATACACACTTTAAGTAGACGCTGCCCAGTAAGTCAAAAATTTGCTCAAAATTGTAACACCAGAATGGTGTGGTTTATTCTTATTTGCACTTATTCTCCCCACAGATCCTTTCTCTTCATTCTGTAGCCACTTTTCACAGTTCATTGACCTCTCTGACACTGTCTTAAAGTGGTGATTCTCAGAAGGGTCAAAATTAAACAGCAGCACTGAAACCCCAGAGGCAGCCTACAGCCAACAGCCTCAAACTCATTGTTGTAGAAATTGTTAAAATAGAACAATACCTTTATTTAATGTGGTTTAGAATTTAGAGTAGGGTGCTTTAATTCATATATTTGTTTTTGGTCTTTCCTGAGTGTCTGCTTGTATTCCTCCTTCTCCCCCTGCAGCAGCTCCTGCCAAGCAAATGTGGCAATCCTGACAGTTGCCACTTTAAGCAGCCTTGCCATTCCCTTCTGTTCCCCCTCCATGTGTTCCTCTAGCTGGGCCAACTGTGAGGTGTCTACAAAGAGGTACAAATGGCAGTAATTAGTAAATATCACTCTGGAAGTTAGAAACAATACACATTATATGTCCTGGATGTTTACATCAGAGCAGTGGAGCCAACATCTATCTGCAGGCACAACCTTTGCAAAATTTATATTTGTGGTAGGTGAATACGTATTTGATCAAATGTAAGCTTCTAAAGGAAAAGCATTGTGTTTCATTTCCTCTCCACATTGTATTAAAATACCATGCATATAATTAAGCTGCAAATGTCTTTAACAGGAAATCTCTAGTTGTCTGGAATAAAGCCCTGCATGGCTTCTTTATACTTTTCTCAGTTTAGGAGCAGAAGAACATTAAGAAAACATTCCCATTTGCATGTACTTATAATGTAAGGATAGAAGACTGTCTTAATTAGCTTAATCGTGAGGAGAATGGTAACTAGATGTTCACGTCTGCTGAACTCAACACAAGAGAAAATGGGCTTAGACTGCAACAATACAGAAGAATGGAGTTACATTTATGGATAAATGTCCTGATGCTGTAAACTCTTCAAATGAGTTTTTTAAAAGACTAGATCTCTGGTTTACTAAAAAGAACATAGTAATCCTATCTGAGGTGCAAAAGGAGATGAGCCAATTTCTTCTTCTTTTTTTGTATTTATTGTCTTTAAAATGGTTCCTGTGCAGAAGTAAGCTGCATTTTATATTCATATCTGAATAAAGTCACCACTCTTCAGTTTTAATTGATTGCTACTTGTGATTAAATAGGATATTTTAAGGTAGAGTATAAACCCTCAGTTTTTAAATCTTTTGCTTTATTTATTCGTCTCTGCTAGCTCAAGGGCAGGCTTGTGTGTTTACTGAAAGGCGTGGCCTGTGTGGGTCGACAGTGGAAGAGTGAGGAGCAGGCACAGACTCCAAATCACAAGCCCCCTTGACCGCCTGATGAACCACCCGCATGATAGCTACAGCGACCTTTGCTTAACAAGGCTCTTTTAACTCCGCGATATGGTTGTTCCTCTACCTCATCAGCTTCTTAACTTTTGTAACACTTATGGAAGTAATCATTCTCATCTTTTGAAAGTATTGATTTAATGCCTGGAGCATATTTCCCCAGAGGGGTATAATCCCTTTATTTAACAACTATTCTGTTATTAGACATTGCTTCTAATTGTTCCTTTCCGTAGGAATTGTTACAGGGAACACTTTCTGCTAAATCTCTGTTCACATTTAATATTATTTCTTCAGCAATAACACTTTAACTCCACCTTTGTCCCATGATCTAAATTTTACATGACCTTACAATCAACTTCAAAAGCCTGTGGAAGAGATACAGGGTATTAAAATGTCATTGAGACTTTCATTTTTCGTTGCATTCACTTTCATTGTTTCATCCACTGTTTTGTCTCAGAAGTATCACAACTGCATAGACTTCAGTTTCTTACCTTAGAAATATCTATGTTAAATTAACCAGGCCTAAATTTGAATAGGTAAAAGAGACAAATTTGAAAATTATTGCACCTTTTAGAAAGGATTTTTTTAAGGGAAAAAATAATGCAGGGGTCCCTAACCTTTTTGGCACCGGGGACCTGTGTCATGGAAAATAGTTTTTCCCCACACACAGGAGGGGGGGTGGGGGGGTGCTGGGGAGACAGGGGGTGGAGCTCAAACAGCAATGGGAGCGCAGCTTTGCTCACTCTCCCGTTGCTCGATTCCTCCCGTGCGACCCGGTCCCTAACAGACCATGGACCGGTACCGGTCTGTGGCCCAGGGGTCGGGGTCCCCTGTGCTAAAGAGCTTATTAATTGGTGTCAACCCTAGCATGCTCTGTAGTCACATTTGCCAAACTTCAGTGTACAGACACCTTTCTAAAAATAAATCATTTGGACTCTACAGCAGCCATTCGCAAACCTGGCTGAGTATCCAGGTTACCTGAAGAATGCTTTCACAGTACAGTTTACTAGGCCCACTAAGTCACACTACCCACGGGTGGTCCTGGAGACTTGACGTTTTCAAAATCTGACCAGTTGGTTCAGATGATCCACCAGGCTGGAGAGCCGGGGAGCTCAGGCCATCTTTTAGCCTTTATTCAGGATGCTTTTAGATTGAAAAGGATCTCAAACAAAAGGAACGGCATATAGGAGAACCGGGAGACTGTATGGGTTAAGGCACCACAGCCTTTGAAATTCTCTTGTACATCCATGAAATCCCATAGCACTCCTCCATATCCTTACCCTTCTTCTTTTCTTCTTTTTTCTTAAGATTTTTTAAATTTATTTTTAGAGAGGGAAAGGGAGGGAGAAAGAGAAGGAGAGAAACTTCAGTGTGTGGTTGCCTCTTGCACCCCCCTACTGGGGACCTGGCCCACAACCCAAGCAGCACCCTGACTGGCAGTCACTCAGCCCAGTGAGCCACGCCAGCAGGGGCTCTTGTCCTGATCATCAAAGAAGACGGTGAGATGCTCTGGCTCAAGTAGCCTGTGTAACTTTTATGGACTGCTTTTCTTCATGATAAGAAGGAAAAAGAGTAGTAGAATGTGGAATTCAGTACACATGCAAAAAGGGTTTTATATAAGGCAGTATTTACCAACCATCCCATTTTTCTAAATTTACACACTAATATGTATTGTGTCTATTCACTTACTAAGAAAACACAATTAGAGCTTGCTGTCCTATCGAAGAGAAAATCATTTGCCTCCTCCCTATCTCAAAAGAGAAAGGACATGATCTTTCCAAATATTTATTTACTAAACCCATTATGTGCACCGAATATATCAGCGCTCCCTGCTATCTATTCAAGGGTAGGCATAGAAGTAAGAATGATCGTGACTTAATATCTTATAATCACTCTGACTATTTCTGGGAGCCCTGTCTGTTCTTGAAAGGAGAGGAAGAGTATGCTCTTAGAGACTGGAGGGGCGGGGGGGTATTTCTTTCTCCAGCCCAAATACTTCGACATGGTAGGGCAAATAAAGCAAGATAACCACATCAGGATAGAGAGGATCTGGAAATAAAAGTGAGCAGGTAAGGCTCAGGCTTCTGGGGGAAACTGTTTAAGGCAGTAATGAGAGCTTCACCCTTAATCTGGAGTGAAATGACATATGGAAGCTTTTGTGATGCAACAAATCAACACCAACTCTGGCTTTCCTTAAGAAAAAGTTAATTTACTGAAAGACTTCCGAGCTCCCTTCTAGAAGTGGACTGAAGAACCGGGCTTTGAAAATATCAAAGAATCAATCAAAGTTTATTGCTCCTGCTACAGGTCAGGAGCTGCAATTGTGAAAATCAGCTCCTTTGAGTTATTGCAAACATATTACCCATACCCGTGGCTCACGGCAGCAGGGAACGAAAGCCCTGGGGAGTCTCCTACTGGCAATTAGGTGCTCCAGCCAGAAGATGACGCGGGTATTTTCCACCCACAGTCCACTGGCCAAAATTAGCCACTTGTCTCCTCCCAACTGCCAGGAGATGATATCCTCCCATAAGCACAGAAAGAAAGGAAAACCAGACATAGGTGCACATTGGACGCCTCTGTGAAGGGCAGGAGGTAAAGCCCGAGAGGCGGGGCCAGCAGGAGCCTTATCTCGGTCGGCCTTGTGTAGGTGCTTTTGCTAAAGTGGATGCAGCTGAACAATATTCAGGACTGTCACTGACATTCAAATGTCAGGGTGGAAAAGTCTGGTTGGCCCAGCTTGGTTCGAGTGCTCACCAGTTTCCCTGGGTCAGCAGTATGGGTGGTGACAATGGGTAAAACGGAACCCAGGTGCTATTAGGAAGCAGGATATGAATATGAGGTGTTTGTTGAACAGCAAGAATATCCAGTTCAATTGAGAGGCAGCCAGGAAGCTTCTCATTTCAGTGTTCACTGAATATTTATGGAGCACACACTGTGCATTCTTCTCAGAACCACGGATCCAGCAGCGAGCACAGTAGGTGAAGTCTTCCCTCTCACTGAACCGGCATTTTTAATGGTCAGATAATCCTGGTTGGTGGATTGGTGGTGTGGAGAACATTCTGCAATTATGGGTGTAGGGAATGATTATATGGTCTAGGCAGCCAATGTGAGAACTCTCTCTCTCTCTCAAAAAAAAAAAAAGATTTTAGAAGGTGTAAGTGTCTATTTCTCATTCCTGGAAGATTTGAAACTGAAGCTGACTGGACGCTCATTGCAAATGTTACAGAAAGATTGCATTGATTCTGTGGGAAACGAAGAACAGCCTTGCTTAGGTTTCTTCCAGTTCCAAGATCAATAAATTGATGAGAGGCCAGTAGTGAAGTTGTCATTGGGAAACAGCTCCATGGAATGAGAGAGTCTGAGCAACATTATCCTCAGGGAGGAAACATTTCCTGTTAGCAACAGAAGCCACCATAGGTTACCATGAGTAGAATTCTAACATGGAGAACCAGGTGAGCGCCTCGGCTCTCACTGTACACGGCAGTCCTGGCCACCACAGCTACTCACCTGCTACTTGTACTTGGTCTTCTGTCCTGGCATGAACTGTCTGGGCTCCTAATGTAGGGCCATACCCTTCATGTGTACACTACATCCTTCTGTTCTTGCCAGCTTTGGGTCATCACTTTCGCATTTCTCCTCCTGTTAATAATTTTTCTCTCCTTTGTGTGTAGTTCCAATTAACATTTTCATGTGTAATTTCTGCTTTCCTTAAAAAAAAAAGTACCTTTGTTCCCTGTCTTTCTCTAGCTAGTGCCTCATTTCTCTATCCTCCTTTATGATTAAAATTTCCTAAAGAGTTGCTCCTTCTCACTACCCCAACCTTTCCTCCCCTTGCTCATGAACTCTTTCTGAACAGACCTTCTCCCTCCCCACTCCACCAGCATTGTTCTTGATTGGCAGGACCTCTACATCGCTAAATTCTATAATGGATTCTTGTCCTGGCATGTGATACCTTGGACTATTGCCTTATCTTTAAAAGGCTTTCTTCACTTCTAGGATACCTCTCTCCTGATTTCCTTCCGAAGTAGATAGTTACTTTTTCTCATTCTCTTGGCCAATCCTTTCTCACCTCTCCAATTTCTAAATGTTGGCTTACCTCTGAACTCAGTCCTCACATGACATCCCATTTCTATTTCCCTTCTTCCTTGGTCATCTCATCGAGTCTCAAGGCCTTAAAAACATCTCAAAATATTGAAAACTCCCAAAATATATTGAAAAGCCTCAAATTTGTATTTCCATTCAGATATTTTCCCCAAAATACAGCCATGTACATCTAATAACCTATTCAAAATCTCCTTTTGCATGGTAGGATAGACAATGTTGTCCCATCCATTTTTCTTCAGGACTCCTAATTTCCATGCATTTTGACCTAACTTCTAATTGCAAATACCTATGACTTTGCTGAAAGACATTCTCTGTCTGCTAGAGTATATGTGGTCTACTTGGCCCATAAGTTAACCCTAGGAGTGCCCTTCAACCAGTAACTAATGGAGGTCGATGGATAAATGTTCCAGCTCCCTCACCCTTAGGGACCTCTATGCCCAAGCACAGAGGTATGTCAGAGTTATAGTGTATTTCCCATAATTTCCCAAAGAGATTGAGCTCCATTTACCCATGATGCCTGCTGGCTGGATAATGTACTCTACAGGGAGTCTTTCCTATGCTTCTCTCATTTCTCCAATCCCCTATGTGTTTCCTAGGATTATCTCCCAAGTGAACTACTTTCACTCAAATGCATGTCTCAGGGACTGCTGATGGGAAAACCCAAACTAAGACATGTCAAATTGGTTTCTCAACATATCCCAAACTAAACTCAAGATCCTCATTCTAACCTGTTCTTCCCACGGTCTTGCCTGTCTCAGTAAAAGAGTAATTCTTCCAGCTACTTGTCAAAAACCTTGACGGTTGTTTTTCTCTCATGTCTCATAAACAATTAGTGGATCTACTGTCCAAATTCAACCACTTGTTTTTCTCCTAAGGATTTCACTCCGTGGCAAGGTATAATATTCAACATTTTTAAAATTGTCTCCAGACAATTAATGTGATTCCATGAGGAAAGAAATGTTCATTTGATTTTCTTGCTGTTGTACCCTCAGTGCCTAGGAGAGAGTCTGGAACATAGTAAACCCTCAAAAAATACTTGCAGAAGAGTTGCATGGATGCTGAGAGAAAATGGTTAATAAGAAAAGGCTTTGGGTATGAAAGGATAAAAGACACTACATAAAATGCTTGAAGTTGATGAATGTACTTTTTACCAAACCAAGTATCTTTGTTTGTTATTAAGGAATTTATATAGTTAGAAAAAAATCCTCTGGGGATTTCAGATACCGGTGGTTTACACTGTCAGATCTTAACACAGTAATAAGATGCTATGTTGCCAAGATGGGGAGATGAAATGACTAATGAATTATTTTTAATAATGAAGCCTGCCTCCTCCCACCTCTGCCATCCCAACAGTTTTACATGTGCAGCTTCATGGGAACACACCTATTTTAGGTATTTTGAAAGCAGATTTGCAATTGCCAGGATCACTCTGAACGTGTGAATTACTGCCAGGGTCAGTAAGTGAACTGTCCTAGTGACCCCGATGATTAGGGGCAGGCGCTAGGAGGCAGGGTGTCAGGGAGGCGAGGTCAGCCTGCCGAGTGCCGTCCCAGCTTTGTTGCTCACTACAGCATGACCATTGGCAAGGCTGTGTGAGCTCTTTAACTTCAGAGTTTTCTCTTGTAAAATGGGGTCAATGGCAGTGCCTATCTAATGAGGTTATTATGAGGATTAAGTGAGCTAATACATGCAGAATGCAGGATTTAGAGCGGAGTGCCTGGCACAGTCAGAAATCGTGAAATATCCTTCTCTGGTTGGTTTATATATTTACCTGTCATATGTCCCGGACTGCACTGATGTTCCAAGACATAAGCTGTGATTTTTCATAGCATCATTGTTATGTTTGTATAATGCTTTACACATTTAAGTTTCAGAATGGCACCTCTGTAATGTATTATTATCCTGATTTCACAAAGGAAGCACAGAAAGTTTCCCTGTAACAGTGATTTTCAGCCAGGCTGGGATGTGGCAGATGAACTTGCTGGGAGGATTTTGTCACTCTACACATAGCCCCTGAAGATCCTGAATCACTGCTATAAGAAACCACTCTTACTAATGGAGTGAGGAGAGAAAAAGGGAGGGATCGTGTCCACAGACTGAGTGCCCCTTGTCCAGTGGCATTTTCCAGTTTTGTGAGACAACTAAACGTTTCCTCTCCGTTCACATTGTCCCTCCAAAATAGTCAGGGAGTACCACCTGTACAGCTTTTGCTACATCCTGTCTTCGGCCTTCAGATCTTTGTAACCACTGAGACTCCAATGCTCTGCAACCTCTAGACAGGTTGGTGCTTTGAATACCAGCCCAGGCAGGGCTGGAGTGTGGGTTTCTCATCTTTGTCCAGCCTTGTGTTTTTCTGCTTAAAGGTGGACAGAATCAGGATATAGTCATGCAAATGGTTTCAGGATACTCTGAAGGGGAATTGTGGGTGGTAACAGGGCCATTGCCACCAAGGTAGGTGCAGGGCTCAACTCCTTTGCTATCCTAGGAATGAAAGTGGTTGGAGCCTGAGAGAAACTTCAAGGCGTTTAAGAAAGGGGAGAGCCTTGCTTAGGTAGGCGTAATTGATATGAAGAGGAAGCATTGAAGGTGGAGGGCAAATAATGTCCATTTTCCCTAGAATTTCTTCTAGAGCACTGGTGTGAAAAAACACTGGTCTAGAGTTGAGGGAGAGGTTGGAGTGAATGAGGGAAGAGAATAGAAATGGGTATTTAGGTTACAAGTAATTGTCACAGATAATGAATGGACATGATTTATACACAAGATAGAGGTAGAACTCTCAGGTTATTCACTACTGTACTCTAATATTTTTCTTTGAAATCTGAAGATCATAGCTTTTTGTAGTCAAGTAGAGAAAATGTTTTCATGGCATAGCTATGTCTCCAAAGACTTCGTCAACTTCGGGTGGAATATATCCCCCAAGAAGATAAGCTCCTTGGAAACAAGGCTTCATTCACGGTATAGCCCAGCACTGAGCACAATGCCTGGTACTTGGTATACTGATGGAGTCTATAAATAACTGCTTTAAAGCAAGCTGGAAGCCCAAGAAAAATAGATGTTTTTAAATTTTTTATTGTATTTTTTCCATTACCATTTATTCCCTTTATAGCCCCATCCCCCTACAATCACTACACTGTTGTCCATGCCCATAAGTCCTTTTTCCTTATTGCTCAATCCCTCTCCCCCAACCCCCTACCTTAGCTGTCAGCCTGCTCTCTATCTATGAGCCTGTCTTTGTTTTTCTTGTTAGTTCAGTTTGTTCATTAGATTTCATATATGAGTGAAATCACATGGTATTTGTCTTTCTCTGACTGGTTTATTTCACTTAGCACAATGTTCTCCAGGTCCATCCGTATTGGGTATAGAAAAGAAGATATATCTCATTATAACAAAGTCGACAGTACCATTCAGTTGTTTTTCCCCAATCTGGCATTTATTGCTTTATTCTGCTTCTACTGCAGTGATGGGAGACTTGTTAACATGCAGATGTTAGAATTTAAAAAACCTCCTTCTAGTTCATTCAGATCCAGCCCAGCCACTTGTTTTGGGGAAAGGTTTTAAATATTTCCAAGCATTGGTTTTCTAGTCAATCAAAGAAGGATTACAGCACCTGCACAGTGTACCTTATCTCTCAGGTACTAGTGCTGATCAAATGAAATAATAAATGTAACAAAAACTGTAACATCCCTTTGCAAATGTATAGCTGTTATAACAGTTGATATATACTTTTTCCCCGCAAAGGCAGGAATTTACTATACAGTCTGATAATATTCTGAAGGCATCCGAGGGGCTGATAAGAAAGAACTCCAGCTCACCAGTCTTCTGTAGTGAAGGAAAAGGTGTGCAAACCTTGATTGCCAAGGCTCTGTGAGGCCCCGTTGCTGATTACTGAAGTGTTCTTCAAAATTCCGTGGCCTTAAACCACTTTGCACTGAGGATCTCACTGATCATAAATGCCAGGGGCACGAAGGGTACCTGTCCGTATTTCTTAGTCTGAGGAAAGTTTTCTTCCATAACTTAGCATTGTGTACTTTTCTAAACCAGATATTTAGGTTTCAGATCATGGTTCGCATTAAGAAATAGTGTTGTAAAGGGGGATGGGCCTTTTCTTCCCCCTGACGTCCTGGAGTGGTGGTTCCTGACTTTCTGAGTTATGAAACCCTCCTCAGTGCCCATAGGCAGAAACATGAAAACAATTTGCGTTCTGTTTTCTAGCATTCAGAGACCCACTGAAGTGCATGAGGGTAATGCCCCTGATTGAGTGTATTACTAGAGAGCCCCTTTGAGCCAATCTGTGTGTTGTTGTAAAGGATGTGTAGACAGTAACTCAGAGCTGTGTGGGCTTTGGCGTGTGGGAAAAAGGTCGATCCTATTATCTATTGTCATTGATTTGAGGATCTGATCTTAGAAATTTAAGCTTCAAGTTGTTAAATTTTTAGAAGGATATAATGTAATATAAATTATAAAGAAAGGTACTTCTAAAAATATTTACAAAATTAGGTGCTTCGTAGATACTTTGAAGACTAGGATTTAAAAATATGAAATAGTTCAAAGTAAATTATTTGTATAAATTTTATGTGGTAACTAACATTTCTTTGAAGCCTTTATGTATTGCGATTATGACCTTATGACTATTTCTTTTCATGAGTTGATATTTGGGGCCAGAACTACAGCTCATTAGACAGCTGGTGATTGTGTTTCAGGCAGCCTTTCTGACCTCAGTTGACTGATTTATCAGGCAGAGAATAATACCTACTTCATAGAAATGCTGTATTAAGTCAATCTTAATATATCCAATTGAGTGTTCTTTTTAGTAGACAAAAAATGTCATATAATATGGTAGAAGGTGAAAAGTGCTATGGAAAAAATAGGCTAAGGAGGGTGGGGGGCTTCTGGGGACAGGGAGGGTTGTTAACAGAGGTCTTCCAGGTAGGACTTTCTAGGCGGACTACTTGGTACGTGTCAGGTGTTCCGTAAAGGTTGCCATGAGCATTTATGGATACATTTCCCCGTGTTATGTGCAAATCCAAGTTCATATGATACATGGAGGGATGGGTGATCTACACCTATGATAAAGATGTACAGGAGACCGGGCTGTATTATTTTTAATATGATAATTAATAAAAGCATTTTCTTTTATATACAGGGGTGGGGTAAAAATAAGTTTACTATTATAATACAATAACTGATAAATAATAACACAAGAACAAGCTGTTTTGCATATTCACAACTGTACATCGACTTTTGCCCACCCGTGTATATTAATGAACCTCTTTGTATTGCAAATACATGTATATGTTACATTTATTTATATACACCAACTTTTTTATTCCCTGTAAAAGCCCTATGAAGGAAAATTACTATTGTCCTTATTTTAAAGACAAGGAAACTGAGGAATAACAGGCTAAGTTGCTCAAGATGAAGAGTTAGGAAGGGACCGAGCACATTTTAAACCCTGGAACCTACACTAAGCCATGACACTCACTGCCGCTACATTTTTATGAGGACATCTAGTTTGCTAAAGGATCGTAAACTTATCTAGCTTTTCTTGTTCTTTCTGCTTCCTCACAGTCAACAGTTTTTATGGGGAAAAGTTTGCCCCTTGATGGCAGCTGAGAAGAACCCATGGGCTCCTGCGCCTGTCCTCACGGCCCTCCAAATTCAGGGGCTTCTCCTGCCCGTCCTGTCTCCCCATACAGGCCACAGTGTCGGGGCCTTGTTTTCAGCGGCCTTTTGACACTGAGGGAGCCCTGGGTCTCACTCAGGAAATCCTCTCTGCTGTGCTGACTGGCATAAATCAGAAAATCAAAAGCTTTTCTTCAACATTTCCATCAGAATTAGTCTCCCTTAGAGCATGGAGTAGAGTGGAAGTTGGAGAGATTGCAACCCTGAAATATAAGTTTTGGAATATTCCGAATTACTGCCTTCTTGCTCATAATATCCACTGGTGGAATCTCACTGGGATACCTAAAATAAATCCTTAACATGCTAGTTAGGGAGAGAATGGTGGAAAATGGGACCGGCTCACCCCTAGCTCTGAACCGCCGTGGATTGCTGAGATAAAAAGAGGAGTTGGGGAGGCAACCGTATATTATTTTTATTTTAGAACTTTCCCAAACCCCATGGAACACATTAAGCAAGTGAAACCAAATCCCAAAATTAAATTGCTCTAAACATTCTCTTCACAATAACAGGTGGACAGATTAGACAACTTCCTTGGTCTTTTTTATTTTAATGATTAGTATTTTTCAGAGGACTCACTCCTAACAGTGATTTTGGTAAAATCACAGTGATTCTGGAACCTGTTTTTACTTTTTAATCAGTATGTATTTGAATTATTACAATCTTAATGGACTTCACTGGGATTCAGTGCCAGAATTCTGGAAGGGTCCTTGCATTTATGCAAGCAATCTACTTGTGTATTTCATTTGAATAGCCTAATGAAATTATATCTATTGTAATAGATATTATAGAGATTAAAATGTAATATGTCATTAACAACGTAGAACATAATGTAATGTTCTAAGAAATATTATAAAAACAGTGCCAAGGTGGGAGTTCATTCCATTTATCAAAGAATTTATAGATACTACTGAGCTTTTTCCCACACCAAAGTCTTGTCTCCGCTCTTCCTCTGGTCCCCGGTGGTTGCGACCCTTTGACACTCTTCTGCACCCTCCCCCATCCCGTGTAATGCTAGGCCATGCTAAGAAACAAGAAAAGGATGGGTAATGGGATTGCAAACTGGAAAATTCTGTGGTAATGGAAGTTATCACTAATGAGTGAATCATATCATTTCCTCTACATTTTTATAACAGTGTGGAGTAGACGTCAAAGCTAGCAGAGGACTTTTGCCTTTAGACTCAAAATCATGTAGCTTTTTGTCATAGCCCTCAGGCCTGGAACGCCCGTTTTCCTTTCAGATCTGTCTTTCAGAGTGCACTTCCAACTTTTAAATTAGCTGCCAGTATATTAAAAAATGGGGAGTTGTACTTAAAAACAAGCAGATTCACAAACTTCTCGAAATATTGGAAGACCCACCTATCATCATGAGCTGGGGGGGTGAAGGGGGCATGGAACCCACCCAGCCCCCTTCAAGTGAAACCCGCGCCTTTGGTCCGCACGGCCTGTGCTGCCCACATAAATTCTTATTCACTGCAGGAGAGCAAGGCTCGTGTTTTCAGTCCTGATTATGCTTTTACAGTTTTATATTCACGTCACAAGAAATATGCTTCTTCCTTTTCCAGTGAGTCACGTATTACTCATGTGACACGTATTCCCAGGACTGCACCCTCGTTCGCACTTCTTCCCTGGCCCGGACCTGGCTCTGTTTACATAATGCAATTGAAAAATTGCTCTTTTAAGGGTTAATGTAGTTAACTCCTGTTGGGGCTAGTGCTTTGCAGATTCTTTCCAGAATAATACAACAGTAAAGGGAATGCATGTTTCTCTTAGAGAATAAATAACACTGGCTTCCTAGGGTTTTATGAAAATTAACCAGGAAAATTAATGCACAGGTCTTAGCACAATGCCTGGAATATATCATAAAACGTTCAGTTAATACCACTAGCATTATATATTTCTGTCTATATTAAACATATTAACTAGGTAGCATTTGATGAAAACTTTGTCACTTGAAAGTTCGAAAACTTTGGCTTTTTAACTTGATTCTCTCAAAGAATCCTGATCAGAATCCCCACCAACGTAATTGTTACTTACTCAATCACTCAGTCATTACTGACTGAATGTCAGGCTCTGTTCTAGATAGAGGGACACTGCAGTAACCAGCAGGAAGCTCCTTGCCCTGAAGAAGCTTTCATTCTAGCAGGGAGACAGATAGTAAACTAATAGATAGAGATCATGCCAATTCACAGAGATAAGAACCAGTAACAGAAGTAAAAGAGTCAGGAGTAATGGGTGGGGTGAGCTGGACGTGCTATGTTTTTTAGCTAAAACATTTAGGATAGATGTCTCTGACAGGGTAACATCTGAGATGCTGGGATAAATTAGAGGTGATTTATGAACTGTTCAGTGTCATCTGTTGAACTATTTTTTCTTGGGTTTCTTTGAGACTTTTTCTTTTTGCAGAAACATTTCTGTAAATAGTGAGCGTGTTATCACAGCTGAGTTTAATAAGCAGTGTTTGAAACTATAGGGAGGAATATTTTAGGGAGGTGATGAGCTGCAGGGGGAGAGCAAAGTCCAAGAAAGACCAATTGAAGAGACAAGGAAATCAAGTGATTAATAGTTAAAGAAGTTCAACAGAAAGCAAATGAGTCCAGAAGACAGGCAAAAAGATAAGCACCGGACAGCAGGAGAAAGCCTGTACCTTCCAGCTCACACTTCCCTGCGATAGAGATAACTAATGATAAAGTGAAGTCAGCACTTTACTCTCTGCACAAAATGTTATCCGCCTGAGTCAAGTGAGGCTCGTTTTTTTTCAATCCTGACTATCATTTAGGATATTATATTTATATGGCTGTTACAGAGAAATATGCTTATTTCTTTTCCTATGACTCACATATTACTCAAAAGGTACTGGTTTCCTGTAACTTTGAAACTCCAAAATCTCTTGAGGATATTTCTCTGTCACATTGGCTTTAACAAGGCCACTGTTCCAGTCATCCCCTGCACCCAGGCAGTGAGTGCCATTTCCAAACTCAGCTCTGTTCTGGTCAGTTCAATAAACACAGTTCAGGTATTGTGCTAAGTGAGAGGTACCAAGGGGGGTCGGACATCTGTCTCTAAGATTAACTGCCTGCTACCAAGACTGATCTTCTCTGCAAGAACCCTGCCATGTCTGTTCTACACCATGGAGATGATTCAGGTTTGCTTGTTTGGGTCTAGTTGATGGTGCTCCGTCATAGAACTGCAAAGTCCACTGTCTACCAAGGCCAGTCAGGGCGACTAGAGGAAACACCCAGCTAAAGGTCATAGGTTTGGCTGGTCTGCAGCTGGTTGTGCCATGTGGAAATGAAGGACTGGTTAGGCCAAAGCATGTGATTTTTTTTTTTTTGGAAGATGTAGATACCTGGCTTTCTGTATGAAATTTCTCTATGTGAATCTTGGCAATAAATTAGAATTTTTAAAAAAAATTTTTGAAAGCTTAATGAGAGTTTTAATGAAGAAAGATATAAAACCTATTAATGAGAGGTGTGGCTTTGGACAAGTCATTTTTTTCTGTGCAGGTTTGTTTTCTGGAAAACTGGTTTCTATTGTCTATAAGGCCCCATCCAGGCCTAAGATTCCATGTTTGCCTTTTGGAAAGAACAAGTGCATTGTGTGACATGACAAGGTCATTAGGCAGTCGGACAGTGCACACCTTGCCTGCACAGGTCCCCTTTAGCGTGGGAACAGAGCGTCCACACTTCTGCCTTGCTGAACCATTAGTAAATGTAGTTTACCAGTAGGGAGTAGACACTTCCAAAATTCAACAGATACTTAGGGCTGGTTCTGTGCCAAGCCCGCTGCCAGGTACCATCCTTTAGCCATCTTTATATGGATAGAAAGATTTGTTCTTTCCAACTCTGAAATGCAAAGTACTCAGCCCCATGCTGGGCTCCAGAAAAGGGCTCAGTAATTGTTAGCTTTCCTCTCCTGCTTCCTGAAGCTGTCCCCATGAAGGATTTTTCCAGAACTCACTTTGCTCCACTTTTTCCTTCAGCCTGGGATATGCTCATCTTCCTATAGCATATGAAGTATCCTCGCAGCCAGCACAAACCTGCCCTCTTTCATGCATGCCCATGAATTCTTAACTCTGGTTGTCCTCATTATTTAGATGTATTTATTGAGAATCTACTATATTCCTGCTCTTGTTCTATCAATGAACAAATCAGACAAGGTTCTGCTTTTACAAACTAAAATTCTAAGGGAGTAGAGAAGAAAGGGAGAAACGAGCTAAAATTTAATAAATGATAAATTTGTCACATAGTGCTACACAGAAAACAATGGTGACATGGTAGTTCTTTCAGGCCTACTTTAGATCGAGTGGCTAGGAAAGGTCCATCTGAGGAGATGCTACTGATTCTACAGCCTTACTGACAAGAAGCCAGCCCTGGAGGTTTAGGGCAGCAGCTTTCCAGGGAATGGAAACAGTAAGTGCAAAGACCCTTGGGCAGGAACAAACTTAGTATTTGGAAGGACATAAAAGAAGCCCATGTGCCTGGAACATAAATTGGGAAGAGGGGCAAAGGCAATAGGTGATATCAGATCATTTGTTTAGGTATAGATTTTTTAAAATCATTTTATGCTGTATGTTTTCTTTCCCTCCAGCTGGAATATAATCTCCTTAAGGAAGGGAATAGGTCTAATCTGTCTTTTGTCTCTCGTAGCACCCAGTTGCTTAGTTAAATAACTAAATATGAAAAAATCGTGTATCAGTGCAGCAAAGTAGAGCTACACTTCAGCGTGGTTTAACTTAGGAGCCTTCCGATGGGCTGCTTCTAATAACCTAGGAGGTTGAAGGGGTGAATTTTGTCCAGCTGCCATTTCAGCGGTACCTACGTGAGAACAAACAATCTTCCCCTTCTTCCTAGTCCATCTTCATCCATGCGCTGTTTTGACTGCATGTTGTGCTTGAGCCAGTAGCCAGCAGACCTCCATCTGGTTTAGGAGATAAAGAAGCAGAGATGTGTGCACAAATCTTTGTAATGAAACAGCAGCCACCCCAAGATGGCCATTCTCTACCAAGTCTGGCAGTTTGATGAGAGGAGTCCTTTTTCTCCTCTCTGATAACTGACTGCTGCTTCCCCACCCCCCTGCATCCTCTGTGGCCTGAGAGAGATTAAACATGGTTGGAATGCGGGCCAAGAGTCATTAAGTGTTCTCACCCCTTAGCACAAAACACATGACATACGCCAGACCTTTCTGCAGAGCAGCAGGCCATCATGTGACTTGCTCCACTCGCTCTGTTCAGTTCCAGAGTTGAAGAAAAGGACACTGTAGATAGGAATAATGCGAAGATGTTTAGCTATCCCCCTTTTTTGATATTTTGGGGGAAAAAATCCTTTCAGGAGAAAGGAGATGATTTCACTAATTACGTCATTTCTATACATTGTAACTTGTGTTGCTGCCTGGGGCTCAACCTGATAGCAATCAAATTGCAGGCCTGTCGGTGTAGGTGCCTAGGTGCCGGGGCTCCTGAGTCTAGAGTTGCTCTTAATAACAGTCTCATTGATTAATTAAATCATCCTCTGTCACAAAAATTTCTTTGAATAAATTATTCTCTTTCTCCTGAACTTTTGTTGATAAATACATTTTTCTTTTATTGTATTTTTTTCCATTGCCATTTATCCCCCTGACACCTTTCTCCCCCTGCAGTCACCACACTGTTGTCCATGAGTCCTTTTTCCTTTTTGCTCAATCTCGCCACCCCCAACCCCTCCCCCATCCTGGAGAACATTATGTTAAGTCAAATAAGCCAGTCAGAGAAAGACAAAACCATATGATTTCACTCATATGTGGACTCTAAGGAACAAGCTGAACTAACAAGGAAAACAGAGACAGACTCATAGACGGAGAGCGGGCCGACGGCTCTGTGGGGGGTGGGATAAATGCATGTAGGATAAATGCATTCTTAGTTCCTCATATTAAACTAGTATTTACTTTTCCCCCCAGTATATCCAAAGCATGCATAATTTCTTGCAAGGAATAATTTTCTCAATAGTGTTTCCCATTCATAAAAGACAACCAGTTTTCTTTAAAGAATGATCCATTTAACATGTCTTTTATAGTGTGTTTGTGTTACCAAATCAGTGCCTAGAGAAAGGATCTTAGTTCCTTTTACTCATGGATGGAAATCTGTCATCCATAAGTCAAACTCAGAAAAGAGCATAGTAATTAGGAGATTTCTGGAAACCTCGGCCATTGTGTGCATTTGTATGTACACATGCATGTTTTAACTCTACGGCATAAGATTTTCAAAGGAATTGGGTAAACTGATTTCCAACTGATAAAACACAATTTAGGAACTGCTAATTCCTGGATTGTGGGGTACATAATTTTGCAGAACTAAGTTTTATTCCTCTATTTGTGACCTTTGGTTTCTTCCTTTCTGATGGCTTAAATAGATAATTTTTAGAGTTGGTATATTTCTGCAACTTTTTTTTTTTTTCTCACAAGTGGTAAATAGAGTGTGTTCATGTTCAAAATGCAGAGAAGACTATCTATGCAAATTATCCCAGCCTTCCAGTTCATCTTTGGATATGTGCTTGGGTGTCACATTTTCTGGATGTCCACCTAGAGTAATGTGTCAATATTGAGAATGCATACCTGTAAACTCACCATCTTTAAAAGTTGTTTTTAGGCCAGTCAGACCCCCAGAATTCATTACATTTGCAAAACCTCAAGCCCTGACTGTGCACCACAGCGGACTCCTAGTCAATTTCATCCAGTCCAGAATGCTTTCTTTCTTCTGAGCCCCTCTGAGAAGGAAGGGGAGGAAGTGATCACTTCATAATCCTCTCTGAATTTCACGTGCTTCAGGTTTATATTTGAAATAATGCAGAAATATCTCGCCATCAAGTTTCTTCAGGCTACCCTGAACACAGCTTTGGTAGCCCAGAAACAACCTGGCTTTCTTAATACTATTTGGGCGCATAAAAATAATTATGCCTTGGTCATTATTGGACAGCACATTTATCATTTGTGAACTATAAAGGGTGCAGGTGTTGAGAATGCATATACATGGAGTGCTGAAGCCTGCATGCTACTGCTCATCATTTGCTCTCTGGTATCTTTGTGGAATCTTCATTCTACCTGCTTCACGTGCATATACAGCCATTTGCAAAAGGGAGGGAGGGAAGGAGGGTGTGTTGAGTACATTTATTCCATTTCTCCTGGAATAGAAGATTTTGAGGGGTATGGTAGTCAGGCTTGGGGAGTTAGGAGTATGTGTGGATGAGGGTAGGAGGCTGTGAACTCAGTGGGAGGCACAGCCCCTCAAGGAAAAATCTCCTGGACTTCCAGTGAAAGAGGATTTTGTAACTGCTTTCTGTTGGGTGTAAATCAGACCTCCTGAGGGTTCTGTGAATTGGTCATTCTCACCATAGAATCAGTTGTTTCACTGAAAGTAACCCCGAGGACCTGTTGTTGTCCTCACCTACATAGGGTATCACCGGGTTTTGAAAGGGGGAGGCTTGTGGTCCGGGGAAATGGAGAGGAAGGGGAGAGGGACCAACGCCCTAACCACTTTGTCTCCTCTTTGCCCTCACCACATTGAGCCCCTGACCCCACAGGCCCCACGGGGGCCACCCAAAATCAAGTTCCTGCGGATGTCAAGGGTCTCCTGTCCAAACTAGGTCTCTAAACTTTTCTTTTATCCCTTATCTTGTTTGTTTCCCTGCCGCTAAGGAGTAAAATATGCCCTGATGAAGATATGGAAAATAATGAGACCAGCCAATCCAGATTACTGTGCTGTTTGAAAGCTCCCTTGTAGATTAGCTCGCTTGCCCTCTCAAAAGTTCAGTGAGCTGCTTTTTCCATGTGTTCCTGTGAACAATGCCTGTGTCATAGTCTCAGCTTGAAAGAAGGGGGAAAACAAGGAAAAGAGAGAGCGCACTTTGTTACTAGAAGTTTTCAGGAGTCACACTAGTGATAGAAATGCTGTCATTATTTTTTTCTTTTAAAAAACATTTTCTGTTTTGCTGAATATTAAACTGAGAAATATACAGAATCTAGGTCCTCAATATTTTATGTGTAACACACAGAGAAGATTGAGAATATCTTAATACTTTAAATTACCACATGGAAAGAAAGTGGTATTTTGTGTTGTGTTAAGCTAATGGGTGAATGCATTCCACTGAGGACAGTTTTCAAACTCAGAGATCAGACAGCAGGTAGTACACAGGATACTCCATCGCCTTTAATAAAAGTGGTACAGCCTCCAAACACCTGACAGATCAGGGGTTTGCAAACTTTCTTTGAAAAGGGGCAGATAGATAGTAAGTATTTTAGGATTCGTTGGCCATGCAGTATCCCGCATGTGCCAGCAAAACTCTTTTGTAAGCACTGAAATTTGACTTGCATATTATTTCCACGTGTCACAGAATATTATTATTCTTTTATTTCAATCACTTAAAAATCTAAAACCTAGTTTAAGTTCACAGGCTGCGGCTGATCAGTCCTGGCCCTCAGGTCACAGTGTGAAGACTCCCCGTTCTGGATATTGGCAACATCTCAAGACAAACCCAACTCATGGTTAAGGAGGTGGTGTGTGGGTGGCCCATTTTCAGAATGGACAGGATGGGAGAGGGGCAGCTCTTCAGGCATTTATCTGCTGGGTCCTGAAAGGATTTGTGATGAAGTGGGATTTCAAAATGATTTCAGCACAGGCACAAAATCCCTCATCCTCTTACTTCAAGTGGTTTTTGACATTGAGGATTATCTCTGCAATCCACTGAATATGCAGATGCCACCAGCTCTCCGAGGTTCTCTGTGCCTCCTCCCATCTTCTTGAAACATGTGTTAGGCACCTGTTGTGTGGGACCTTCGGTTGGAGGTGGTGACAGGAAGATGCAGCCAGCACAGAGCACTCACAACCTGTGGGCAGAGCAGAGGGGCAGTGGCGGGTCTCACACGTGGGGCCGGTAGCCTGTTGGCCCCAGCTGCATGCCCACATTCCCGGCCCCAGCGCTCCGCGTGGCCCAGGCTTCATCCTCTGCTCACAGAGACAGCTTCACTGGCCAGTCCCACCTGGACGGCTCATGATTCAGGGAGGTTTGATATGAACAAACACAAGAGCCTTGGTTGCTCCTAGTCGACACCCTGGACTCCTGGAAAAGATCGTCTAAACCACTGAGTATTTCAAAGGACAATGCAGAAGAGTTTTACCGGGCTTTGCTTTGAGCCAGTGGCTCTTCCTTGCACAGCCTGATGCAAATTTCTGTTCCTTTGTCCGAACCCTCAAATAATAAATACCGGAAGTGATGCTCACACCGTCATCTTTGTGAGCATTGCCCTACTTTGTTGAACGGTGTTAGTGTACCTTGAAAATTGCAAGCAGAATCTCATTTTGTAAATTAAGTCACCGTGTAAACACCCTAAGCCTTTTTGCTTGTTGAAAGGATACTATCATGAATTGTAGGCACAGCAATATCATTGAGTCATGATGTGCCATCTTGGAACCACTCCAGGCTTCCATTTCTTCATCTTTAACATGATGGATTCTGATTAAATGATCTGCAATTGTGATTTACTCTACCGTTTATCTTTTGTGTAAAAATGTATTTTTAAATATTGAGTTTCCTTGAGGTAGGACACAGTTGTTCTCATGAAATGAGGACAGAAATAGTAACATTGTATCCCACTATGGAGTGTTTAGTTTTTCAGTGGGCCCATAAGACCCAAGGTTCCAGCTACACCAGCTTCCCATGTCAGCCCGTGCTTACCATGTGGGGATGTTAGCCTTTGTCCCTGTATCTCCTTTTGCAGCTGCGCTAGCTCTGAGATGAGCAATGATAGTTTGGGAAACAAAATGTCCTGGCTAGGAGATGGGTTGAAAGACACAATTATGGGAATTATTATCCTTATGATTTAGTATAATTATAGAGTGTGGTTTTTTTTTCTGAAGTGCCCCACAGAGAGGTTAATTCAATTGGGATTATGTATCCCAGGGAAAAGAGAAGGCTGGAGGGGAGGGGGACAGCTCAACAATGTTTTTGAATATGTGCAAGATGATAACCAACTGTTGTGTCTTCTCACTGAACACAGAAGATTAAGAAATTGGTGGGAGAGGTCTCAGTTAGATGTAAGGAAGCCATGTCTTGCCAGCAAGCATGACGGAACAGCTGCGTGAGGTCCTTAGGGGGGTCCGGGTGGGTGGGGGCTTTGATGACCTGCCTGGAACCAGACATCTTGCTTTCTGATTTCCACTGTAGACACTAGGGACTACCTATGGGATCTGGACCCCCAGGCTCCCAGAATTCTAAACAAACCAGGTGTGGTTAACACCAAATATAAAGGACAGCCTTGAGGAAGATAAGAAATGTGGCAAATGTCCTTGGAAGGAAGCCTACAACCCCAAAGGAAAGAGCTTGTCCTGGGGATACGGCCAGAGATTTGACTGGAGAAGAGTTTGCTCTCAGTTGGGCAACACTGGGCCCGGGGATGGTGAGGATTTCTTAAGCCAGCCTCACCTTTCCCAGAGCATCAGCCAATGGGACCTTCCCCCGCTCAGCTCTGCCCCCGCCCATCTCTTGTCCGCAGCAGGCAGATCAGACTTGCTGCGTTCCACAGGTGACTCTGGCTACATCTCGCTGTGTCAGCTCGGAAGCAGGCTTTCCTGGTTTTTCCTGCCAAAGCCTAGTTTCCAGCACATAGGGGGTCCTTACCCCATATGCGGTGACTGTGTAAATGAATGAGTGCGGGAGAGAGGGAAGACAAGAAGAGGTACCGTGCATAGTGAGCAAACTCTCCCAGGCATTTCAAAGCAGTGCAGGACCCTGTCAAAATGCCACACCTCTCTTGGTTGTCACGTGCCCTGCTGGAGTGTCATACTCCCTTGGGAGTCACTAGCACTATGGTCAGAAACACAGGCTGGAGGACAGAGGCCCAAATTTAAATGCCTCCTGGCAGCCAGGTACCTCATGTCAAGGGGTAAAGCAGACCATGGTAAGACAGGAGGGAACACTGAAGGGCTGAGGTGGGAAGCCATCCCTCACCACCAGGAGACTGTGGCCCAACAGGAATATGGGCTCAGAGTTACCAATTTCTTGTGTTGCCCTGGCTGGCGTGGTTCAGTGGATTGGGCGCGGTGGACCTGTGAACCAAAGGGTTGCCAGTTTAGGTCCCAGTCAGGGCACGTGCCTGGGTTGCGGGCCAGGTCCCCAGTTGGGGGCATGCGAAAGGCAACCGCACATTGATGTTTCTCTCCCTCTCTTTCTCCCTCCCTCCCCCTCTCACTAAAAATAAATAAAATCTTTAAAATTAAAAAAAAAATAGTTTAAAAATTAAATAATTAAATAAAACAAAATGAGACAGGAGCTCTAGACTTTGGTATGAAATCTCTCAACTTTTAAGAGTTGGCAACTAAAAATATATTTTAAAACACAGTGAGGGCTAACAAAACATGTGTTTGCTATATGCTACCAGCATTTAACCTTCCCTTCAGAATCACAGGATTAGATTCAAATCCTTACTACTTGCTAGCTGATGACCTTAGCAAGTTACTTAACCTTTCTGAACTTTAGTTTCTATCTCATAAATGTAGAGATAAAGATTACTCCACTAAATAAAACTCCAGCATAGCTATGAGGACTAAGAGAAAATGTGTAATAAATTATTATAATGTCTTGCATGTAGAGTACTTAATAACTATTTAATAATATATTAATGTATGATTACATTATTAGATTGAACCATATGAAATTAGTGGTATACATCTGGATTTGACCTATGAAAATGGCAATTTTAGCCCCAGCTGGTGTGGCTCAGTGAAAATGGCAATTTTATTTGGTTCAACATAATATTATTAACATATAATTATACCCCGTAGGCATTATTATTTTTTATTATTATTAATATTAAGCTTAACCACCCATTTCCTAAACACATACTTATGATGCCCCTTTCTTGCTGTATATTTCCTAGAGTACTTATCCTGTTGCTCAAACCCTTATTATATTTATAGATTGTAGTCTCTCTGCCATGTCCCGCTGGTACTGTCCAGAAAAGGTCCAGCCATTGTTAATGTATCGAGAACAGTTTGTGCGGCATCCATGTAACCTGACAGCCAAGGAGAGAGGACTGGAATGTGCATGCGTGAAAAATGACAACTTCACTGTACTAGTCAGTGGGGGGGCGGTAGACACCATGGAGTGAGTGTGTGTACTGTGTGGTCATCACATTCAAAATGACTGAGCACATAGAGCCACGAGTCTGCATCAAATTTTGTGTTAAGCTTGAACATTTCTCTGAGGAAACTACTCGGATGATTCAGAAGGCCGCAGCTATGGGCAACTGGTGATTTGGCAGCATCATCATGACAATGTGCCTGCTCATGCATCACATCTCATGCAGAGTTTTTTGGTGAAACTTAAAATCACACAGGTGCTCAGCCCCCTTACAGCCCAGATTTGGTGCCTTGCAACTTCCAGTTATTCCCAAAATCTAAAATTATCTTTGAAAGGGAAGTGATTTCAGACTATCGATGAGATTCAGGAAAATACAGCAGGGCAGCTGATGGTGGCTGGCAGAACCGTGTGAGGTCCCAAGGTGCCTGCTTTGAAGAGGACTGAGGCATCTTTGTCCTGTGTACAGTGTTTCTCGTATCTTGTATCTTCTTCAATAAATGACTCAATTTTTCATAGGTTTTGGCTGGATACTTTCTGGACAGTCCTCGTATGCTTCATCGGGTCAGGGATTTTTCTCTATTTTGTTCATACCAATACCCCACCCCAGCACCTACCAGAGACGGCACATAGTAAGCTCTCTGTAAATCTGTGTTGAACAAATAGACTTACACAGTAGCTTTCCCAGAGTTGAATTCAGTCCACCACAGACACTTCACTTGAAACCTTGCAGGTTTGAGGGAGCTATCGATTAGCACCATTCTAAATAAAACATAAAATGCAATTTATCATGATCGTAGGTTTTTCAGGACTTTGACTCTTGAACTCAAGTATAAGACCTGTAAAAAGTTGCCTAAGTATTATGTCCCCCAAATCTGAAGAACTGAATCCTATTAGTTAAATAAATAAACAAACAACAAATTATATACATTCAATGGTATTTTTTTCTGGTTTCACACATGAGTCTTGTATGGTGCTATATTTTTTAAAATATCATCAATTGTATTCGCCCTCGGATAGAAGGCAATTAGCTTCGTAAGATAGCACTAGCTGGCAGTGCAATATGCTTTCCCTGTGTGTGTGTGTACATATCTTCAATAGCAAATCTAATGTAGTGACAGAAATTCAGTTTAAAAAGCCCACTAGTAAAGGGCAGGCCTGACTAGATTCCAGAGGCAGAGGAGAAAATGGTGGTATTGTCTTTGGAAGGAATGTCAGAGTAGCTGCATACAGAGAAAAATGCTGATAAGTGCAATGACAAAAGCGTGTTTCATGAGTGATTCCCCACAGCCTGGGTATGCTTCCAGCTGATTGCTCTGCTATTTTCGGTATTCCCCATATCATGACTAAATACACTGGGCTTGCCTGGAGGCCACAAATATGGTAAGTCAGAGGGGAATTCTGGGAGGCGCTACATTATTTGTAAGGCACCTTTTATACTCTCATCTGCGCCCCGCCCCTTTAAAGAGTTAAGAAAATTCTGATCAGCTTCTACCTCTTTAGTAGGAGGTAGGGGAAACCTTTACATTTTCCAAGGCAGATATTTTTAGACTCATTGCTCTGTCCAAAGTGTTAACTAATTGAGTTATCAGGTTTCATACTTGGCCACACAGAATGGCAGTGGATGAGGGAGAGAGCTGCCCAGAACAAGTAAGCATTTACAGTTTCGGAATGAAATGCTTTTTGCTTATAGAAGTGCTGGTTTGTTGTGGATAGTTGTCCTTTTAAAAATGTTTGGTGCCGGATAGGAAGGAAGCTAGCCTCTCTGCACCATGGCTCGCCTGAGTTCAGAGTGTGGGGGACAATGGGCTGTCCTTTCTTTCTGTTTTGCCCAGATCTGGATTCTAGGTACGTTTTGCCTCTGATGTCATTTGGAGTGTGCTCAGCTCAGGCCTGTCTTAAGAGGATGCTTAATGAAATGCAAACAGATGGTGAGTGATTCGGGGTGCAGGAAGGGCCTTGCTGACCCCAAAATGTAAGAAGCTTTAAGTTTTCCCTTGTCTCTCAAGAAAAATCTGCGGGCTTTAAAACTCAGCTTTTCCTGGTATATTGCAAGGGGGAATCTGGAATTTTAGAATGGAGGGAAAAAGCACCATACAGTTAAAATTGTTTTGGAAACTCATATAAATGATAGATGGAAGAGGGAATTAGAGGTCGTAGAATGTAATTTTATTTCCATTTTAATAGACTTGCACATAGATATAAATATGTCATCTTGTTTAGTAATTTTAAAGGGTCAGCACAGTAAGCCTGTTCCCCTTAAGGGATACTACATGGGAAATAGGAGTAAATACTTGCTTTATATTTATAAAATTTCGAAGTTTGATTCTACAGGGTTAATAGAATACTCTTTAGACTATGACATAGTTCAAGATTTTACGTGATCTGTTTCTGTCTTTTCACTTAGTAACTATGAGAACACACATGTGCTATGTATTGTATTTGCTATTTACATAATACATTGTCTTGAGCATAAAATTAACATTTTGTAAGTAAAATTTAGTGAAATGACTGTAAAGGCTAGAAGGAGACATAAGAAATGAGAACATTGGTGATAGTTCTAATATCAGGTCGTCAGACATGTAAAAATTTTGAGAAAAGAACTGTTATGTGCTAATAAAAAGCAACAGTTTTGGACCTTATTTTAAATGGATTAAATTTTAATCTTTGTATTCTTAGAAATAGGTTAATCTTTTCACAAAGAGCATTCTTTCATGACCTTTCTAGCATGTTGCTGTATTGCAGAGTAGACATTTATGAGATTTTAAGCTGAGATTTTGCAAACATTCTGTGTGTATCTCAGAGAAAGGCCTTTGCAGGTTAAACTTTGAGATTCATAAATAAGATAAAAGTGTTGTTCATGAATCCCAGACATTAATTATAACTTAGTAGTAATATAAGTATATTGGTAGATAAGTCCTAAAAATCATTTTATGGAGCTCTAGAAATAATTGACTCACCTGTCAAAAACTCTGAGCTGTGTTGAAGGTTGAATTTTGGGTGTAGGTTCAGTTCCATTAGCTGTGGAACTGAAAACTTTACATATACTCATAATGACATTTGCTGATTACCTAGTGTGGCTTGGCTTTGAGAAATACTAATTGCTAGAAAGTTTTGAGCCAAGTTCAAATATAACAGATCTTACAGAATGTACCTGACAAGCTTTGGCTTTTTATCAATTAATGAGTTAATTAAAAAAAAAGATGGGCTGGGATCTGAAAGGAAAGCTCAAATAAAAGCAGACCATGTTGTTTCTGCCTCATGTCAGAATATATCAACTAAATGGTGAAAGCATTTGATCTCAGCCCATCTGTGCAGTTTTCTGTTTTGGTGGGCGTGCTGTTTTAAAAAACGTGTAATAAAACGACAGACTGAGTTTGAAATTATCCTTCCCTAAGCAGTGACTCTGGAAGGGCAGTGACCCGACACATTACACAGAAGCCCTGTCACAATAGAGTAGCATATACTATTGCAGTACTGGGTTTAGTTGGACAATGAATAAGAATTATTCATCCCCTGGTTTCATCTCTGACTTGAATGGAAGACTGAACAGTCTGTCTGCATGAGCTGAACTATGGATAAAATCCTTGCAAAGAGGGTATAGTAGATAATTACATTTTCACAAATCACCATTAATACCTCCTACTACTTCTGTTTGGTTTGTGGTTTCTATAGTATTGTTTACAAATTTTCTATAGATTAGCTTAGTCTGTGTTTTAGAAGAAACTTTCAGTGATCTATAACTTGTTACTGTGAAACATTTGCTGTAGAGACCTTCTAGAAAGGTAGATGTGTGTGAATCTTTATCAGTCTTAGAGACCCTCGTGGGAGTTAATAATCAAGTCTTTATGGAAGAATTAGCTCTGCCATAAATGACTGATGAAAAATTAACTCTTAAACATGAATTCTTAAATAATGCTCACAGGACTAAAAAAGCTAGGCTCTAATATTGAGCAAAGCTCAAATTAATACAGTTTTAATGTGCATTTTTGAGGCAGCTAAATAGAAGAACTTTCAATAGCTGGGAATTATTTTTAAATGTTTAAGGTTATTTTTATTTGTAAAAGTACTCTATAATACCAAATAGAAATCCTTGGTATTATTTTATTTTTTATCTTCCAATCAGATGTGTTCTATTTTGTATGTCTGGTTTTCAATAATCAATTAATAAGTGCATAATTTAATTATTGGGAGAATCGCTAATTTTATTCTCAATCATTTTTACTTGAGATTATTGGGGTCAAGTAGGAAAATTTATGTACTCAAACTCAAGGAAACACTAAACTTGTCTTTTTGCTGCTGAGACTATCCGTAATTTCTTGTTTTGGAATGTAAAATTTTAATTATGTTGTATGATACTTACTTTTCAACTAACTTTGTTTTCTTCTATGTGAAAACACAAAAGTACCACCTCCTCTCAGTTATAAATTTGGGTAATAATCAACTTTAAGCAATATTTTTATAAGACAAAAGAGAATTAAAATCTAAGTGTCATGTCTTTTTGAACAGTCATTAGTCACAAAGTAAACTGTATTTGCCAACTCTCTATCCCAATGCAAGTATTTGGTTTTTTTTTTACTATTGTCTTCAGAATATATTGTGAATTCTAATAATAAAAATTAAATCATCTCCTAATTGGACCACTAATAATTTTATCTTTAGATTATATAACTAATTTTAGAGTATATCAGGTAGAGATCTATAGTTGGTAATTAATCATTTATCAAACATAAAAACCTAGAAAGAATTTAATTAATTACTTTATTTTAGGATCTACTTTTGACCATTATATCAAATAAAGGTCCATGTAGACATTTATGATAGATACTCATTTCTGGAGAATAATTTTGAGAAGTAAATGCTATTTTTCTTTGGTCAAGTAGTAAGTGAGTTCTGTGACCAACTTAAAAAGTATACAAAGTTAATAATGTTTAAAATTGCTTTGCTTCAGTTTTATTTAGCCTTGAATTCTTGATTATTATTGTACTGTGACTCAGCATTTTGATATCTTAGTGATTTATGTTTCTATAATTTAATGATTATTCTGTTATATTTTGAAAACACATGTCAATAAGCAGAACTTTACTTTGAATTCTGTAGCTTTTTAAATACAGACTGTGTCTTAGTCATCTTTTGATTCCCTAAGCCTGGCACATATTAAACACTCAATAAATATTTGTTAGAATTTTTAAAACAAATCCTCATCTTTAAGGAATGCAGCCTGTCATAATTTTAAGCATCTCATCAAAAGAGTATTTGAGTTCAGTTGCAAATAAATTCAGTTGCAACTTGGTATTAATTATATAGCTGAAAAGGAGCCAAAAAGTTTAATAGATTTGACTTAATGTTTAGCCTTCTGGCTACCATTTAGTCTTATAATAAGAGACAATGGTTTAAAATACTTAAATATTTTTAAATATTTTAAACAGGAAAATGTACTAATTAACTTTCCATTTGAGTGACCAGAATGAGATTGTTTTCCAGTTTAGAAGTTTCCCAGAATACAGGATTTGTATCTATAGTTGTGTTTACACAACAATGACAAGTTGTTTATAAAGAATTTTTATGCTATCTTTTTGATATGGTGGCACTAATTGCAATGGGATGTGTTGTTCATTTCTCACGTCACTTCCACTAACATTACACTGATGTTCTGAGGACAGTGTTATCCACTAGAAATGTGTAGTAGCGTCAAAGCATTTGGAGTATGTGGACAAGGCTACTTGGAAAGATCCTATCAGGGAGAGGGCTGAAGCAAGGGGACAAGAAGGCCATAAACAGGCAGCGATTAGTGTGATCCTGGTCTGTACTGTATAAAAATAGCAGCACTGCTTTTACTTAGACTTTGTCTTCCTGTTAGGAGGTGGTAGGCCTCTGTACCATGAGGTAAGTCTTTGACAACTTTGTTGTAAACCAGGCACTCTCGAAGTGTGGTCAAGAACCTCTGAGTGTCCCTGAGACCCTTCCAGAGCACTCCCTTCCTGTGAGGCCCCCCTTTTCTAACCCCATTATCTATTTGAGGTCAGATTTCCTTCACACACTTCAAGCAAAACAACACATCACAAATTGTACGTAGAAGTAGATACAAGAATCTGTTTTCTGTTGTCAGACGTTAAAGAGATTTGCAAAACTGTAAAACAATGCTGGTCTTCTCATCATTGTTGTTTGTTTTGGAAAATATAGTTATTTTCCTTAAGATATATATTTTATGTTGCTCTGTAATAAGTGTGTTATTGTTATTGTTAAATAAATTAATATTTAATTCTCAGTTTTATCTTCTATTACAGGAAATAGCAATTATAATCCTCTTAATCCAAAGCTCTTTAGTGATCCTCAGTAATATTTAAGAGTATAAAGGGACCCTAAGACAAACAAGTTTGAGAACCACTGTTCTAGACAGTTACTGAAAACATTGGTAAAATAAGGTCAAATTCACGGTCCCTGTGTGGCCAGTTATGCTTACCGGACCCTCAGGACTATAGTCATGGGCAAGCAAGCTAAGAATAATAATAATTTAAGAAATGTTTAACTGATAATAAGGTATACCATTAATTGAGAGCCAACTGTGCACCAGACTGTTTCTAACTGCATAGAGTAACTCCCTTAATCTTAACAACCCAATAAGTTAAGTTTTACTGTTATTCTCATTTTACAAATAAGGAAACTATGGTACGGTGTGTTTAAGTACCTTGTCCAAGGTCACATGGTTTGTAAATTGCAGAGCCAGGTTTTGAACTGAAGCATTCTGGCTCTAGAGTCTGAACTCTGAAATCATCAAACTATATTGATTTGTTGATAGATCTAAACTAATCCATCACTTTCTATCTTCAAACACTTAAAGAGTATTTATGACATGCTAACCCTCATTTAGCACCTTCATTTTCATATCTAAAGGGCTGCTCCTTAGATATGTGTCTTCTCCCAGGATCCTTGTAGTATGTCTCAGCTGTCAGACTGTTACAGAGCCAAATATTTTAAAGTCGCTTACTATGTTGTGACTACTTGTGATTGCATATACTGATGATTACCTCAACTTTGGGATAAAGTCTACTCAAAATGTTTTACTTTATGTAATACAAAATAACACCCTTTCTTTATTATCTTTACTACATGTTTCTATTGTACTTTAAGAAATATCCTCAGCACATTTGGGCAATACATGCTCCTTTTGTCTCTCTTCCATTTTATTATATTCAATATAAAGCTGTTAAGTCTTCTCTTTGTAAGTCTTGTCCAGGAAAAATATAAATGTTGCCTGAAGATTATTTAAGATTCACAAATCAGCCTGTTAATCTGTATACCCACATATCTATCTCTGATTTCACTAGTGACCTGATTTGTTTTTAAATATATTCTTTATTTATTCAAATAAGAACTTCTCTAGCTACCAGTATGTTTTCACCAAGAACTAACACCACTCTGTTGATCATAGACTCAGGTGGAAATGAACAATTTAAATGGAAAGAGTAATAACATTTTGGTATATTGATTTTAAAAAGAATCAGTGTGCAAACATCCCCACCACCAGCCCCCAGAAAAGGCAGATAGTTTCATGTTCCAGCAAGACTCCAGCTGCACCAACTGGCACACAAGGTTTTAGGATGATAAATTCAAGAACCCTTCCTCTCACTAGCTAACTAACGCCTCCTCTCCCTCTGGTGCAGTGGGCCTCACCCTTCAATTCCCCTGGGCTTTCAAGCCCTGACCTCTAATTATCTGACCAGGAAGCTCAGTCCAGTGTATTGTGATTTTCTGGCTGATTCCTACAATATAAAGGATATTTATGTGTTAGAAAAAAGTAGTTATGTTTGCAATATTGTCTATCCACACTCAAAACCAAGCTATTTACTTCCTGATCTCTAAAAGAAAAGAAAAAAAAAAAAGCTGTTGGGGAAGTGTTCATGGACTTAAGTAAATTCTTTCTCTTTTCTCCTGGTATCTAGACCAATTTTAGCTTATCGCTGTTTTCAGTTGCTATTTTTAAAATGTGAAAAGTTCCGTGGATTAAAAGACTCATGCCAATAACTCCTACATAATAAGGATCCTTCAGCATGAAGCTGTGACATCTTGTTCTAATTCATAACATACTAAATAAATTTTAAAATCCCAAACAGTTGACATGTTTTATATAATCCACCATGTATACTGGCAGAAGTAACTGCTATGCATTCCCTAAGTGACAAGTAGCAATATCTTTGTATTACGAAGTGCATTTGTTAAGGGACTCTGCAGTCTGTTGTTGTTGTGCCCACGGACTGTCAAAATTTGACTACAAAATATTTATTGCATTGGGGGCTCAGAGAAACTTCATTTGCTGTCTAAAAGACAAAGCTGTCTCGTTTTTAGCCCTCTTCATCTGTGAGCCGTGGGTCACAATGTTTAGATGTCGCTTCCCCCAGGATATGTGGGATAACGGTGCAGGAGAGTTACTACATGGATAGTATTTAGGGAAAAGGATGGTTGGACCAGTTGACCTTGAAGATCCTATTCAACCTGGGAGTCTGGCAGGAAAATCTTTGACTAAGTTTTTTCACTAATTCAAACTATAAAATTCTGGACTAATTCATTCTTTTATTTATTTTTTTTAGTTTTCAATTACTGTTGACATACAGTATATTAGTTTCAGTTATACAACATAGTAAATAGACATTTATAGCTTGTGCAGCGATCACCCTCATAAGTCTAGTACCCGTCTGATACCTTACATAGTTATTACAACATAACTGACTATGTTCCCTATGCTGTACTTCACGTCTCCATGACTGTTTTTATGACTGGCAACTTGTACTTCCTAACACCTTTTTCTTTTTCACCCATCCTCCCAAGCACCCCCTCCCATCTGGCTACCACCAATTTGTTCTCTATATCTATGAGTTTGTTTCTGTTTTGTTTATTTTTTTTAGAGTCCAAAAATACTAAATCCCATGGTAGCTGTCTTTCTTTGTTTTCCTTATTTCATGTGGCATAATATCCTCTAGGTGCACCCATGTCACAAATGGTAAAAAATTTCATTATTTTTTATGGCTTAGTACTATTCCATTGTACATTTGTACCACATCTTCTTTATCCACTTCTCTATACATAGACACTTCGGTTGATTTCATATTTTGGCTATTGTAAATAATGCTGCAGTGAACATAGGGGTGCTTATATCTTTTTGAATTGGTGTTGAGAACCTGAGTAGACATTTCTCTGAAGGGGACATGCCACTGCCCATAGACACATGAAAATCTGCCCAACATCACTAGTCATCAGGGAAATGCAAAGTAAAACCACAATGAGCTTTCACCACACACCTGTCAGAATGGTTATCATCAAATCAATAAACAGTTGTTGGTGGGGGGGTGTGGAAAAAAGGGAACCCTCATGCACTGTTGGTGGGATTATAAATTGCTGCAGCCACTGTGGAAAATAGTGTGGAGGTTCCTCAAAAAATTAAAAATGGAATTACCACAGGACCCAGTTATTTCACTTCTGGTTATTTATCTGAAGATTTTCAAACACTAATATATGTACCCCTGTGTTCATTGGAATAACTTTTTCTTGTTCCTGTGCCCTGAGGCACTGAGAAGAACATTAAATCCAGGAATCCCAAATTCTATTTTTGACCATTTTCTAACTAGTTAAGCAAATCACACCTCTCTTTGTTTCAATTTCCTCTTTCTACAAATAGAGATGACTTAGTGATCTCTACACACCTCAAAAAATAAGATGCATATAAAAAATAGAAACATATTTTTGTTGTTTATACAAAGCAATCTGTATATTAACCCTAAGGTATAATTATTACTATATTGAATCTCTGCTTGCCAGTTTACTAGTTCAGGGCTAAGAACCCTGAGGTTATTTAGTCAATATTGTTGAGGCGAGTCGAGGGCCCATACCTGTCTCTCATGCTATAACACAATAGTGAGTGAAGGCATGGTGACGTACATGTCAACTGATCATTCCGAGGTTCCATGGGTGGGAGAGCCTGATGGTTTAAGACAACCACTTTCTTGGATGGACAATAGAGTACAAATTATGCATTAAGTATTTCATAGGTGGCCTTGCTCTTGGGAGAACAGCAGAGAATTTCTTAAAAGACATGTTCATGTGGGAAATAATTGAGGTAGGTGAACCATATGAAGCATAGAAAGAAAAGAGAAAGGAATAATGGGCAATGAGAGGGTGTAAGACCCCGGTGGCTCTCCATGTTTGTTCGGCACTCACCTTCTGCCTGACGAACAGAAGAGGCTTCCATCATGTTTTGGAGAGCCTGTCATCCACAAGATATCATGTCACAAACTAATACCAACTGCTGAGTATGTTATGCAGTCTTCAATTGCATTCTTGTTTTTAATGCAACAGGGAAAATAATTTCCTAAAATAAAGGTAATTAAAAGTTCCAAAAGGACTAAATCTTCCTCATATTTAATATTGTATTTTTATGGATTAAGACAGAAAAAAACAAAATTCCCCAGAGCTATTATGTCTTCTGAATTGCTGAGCACTTAGTCTGCTGCAAATAGACTTGTTTTCTCCAAAGTGATGCACAGCATCTCTCTTGTGCTTCTTTGTCCCAAGAGGTAACCAGAAACATGTCTGAACACAGAAGAGGTTTCAAACAAGCCTGGTAATGAAGGTACCTGGAAAACATACTTTTCAGAAATGATTTCTTCCTCTGTGGCTGTTTTTCCAGGTTTATTTATTTGGATCTTTACATTTCAGAATAACCAAAGATAAATATTGACAGATTTTAAGGTTAATGTGTTACTGTTGTATAACTTCACTCTTATGCAAGTGAAGACAAGCTCACTGTGTTCTAAAATTCCTTGAATAAGATAAAATGAAAGAGTTCATTTTCTTTTCATTTTAAGTTTCCAAAATAATTGGTGGATTAAGAGCTATACCCTTTCTACATCTTACATTAAGTACCCTGGCTACGGTAGAACTTTTTATTACACTTTTTCATTTTTGCTCATGTGGGGAATAAACTATTTACCATTAGCTGTAAGATCCTTTCACATTGCACAATATTATGATGCTTCTCAAGGAAGGAGGGAACTCACCCGTTCCTTAGTCTATCTAATTCTATCGAAGTCTATCGAATCTTTTCATCCCCAACATTATTTATAGCATTCTACCAAACACATAATTGTGTTAGGACGTAATCTGTATCTGAGCACACTAAGATACCGTGAAACTTCTATAGCATGAGGAAAATTTTTAAAACAAAACTTTGAAGTCCAAATGGTTTGAAATTCTGCCCCATACTGGGAAAAATCAGGACAAAAGATTACTATATTGGCCTCATATTATTAAGACATACACAACTATGCTCTCCCCCATACCCATGGTTTACTATACTTTGAGAGGCCGCTGAAACTGGCTTTTAAAAATTTTGTTGTATGTTCTCAGAAAATTTCAAACTCGAGTAAGTCAATCCCATTTTGTATCTGAACAGAATCAACTTCACGTTGAAAAATATTGGAAATACCTACCCACCCAACAACACCATCCAACGTGCCCTTTTTATTTTTCCTATAGGAAACATCTTTCTTCTCTGTATTTATTTTTATTTCTAATCAGTGTCCAGAAGAATTTTTAGGGGGCTGAAACCTGGATGAGAAAAGACCTCGCAAGGGGCCGGGATTCTGGATTTTCCTTTTGATGTAAACCGGGTCGTAGTAGACAGACTTGATGAGGGTGAGTTTTATCAGTATGGCAAAGTAAATCTCGTAAAAACACTACCTTTGTAAAAACAAAAGCCTGCCAGCACTATATTTATTTTTTAAGCTAATTCCCACTTCCCTTTACGTAAAGATAAAGATAGGAATGTTGTTTGCTGTTTGGTTTCAGAGGGGCCGCTGTGCCGGACACCACGGCAGGTTTGAAATGTGCAACAGCAGGGGCCTCTCTGGCGAAGGGCCCAGTGTAAAGATGCTAACCATGCCTAACATGTGTTAGGGGGCAGTGACCTCATTTTCAGGGATGAACTGAGGTTTCTTCCAAGCAAAACCCTTACAAACAAAGGCAGCCTTGTGGCAATGGGAAGAAATCTGTGGAAGCAGCCCCTTGTACTGAGTGGTTTTGGTAGTGATGATTACAGATACAGATAGCCTTGACGTTATTTTTCTTACTGGTTAAGCCCCCAGCTGCTTGACCTCCTCTTACCGCTTTATGGATGGAAAATGTTGGTTTGTGCCCAATAACTGGGTAGCTATTCAATTTTTTAAAAATAAAATCTTAGTAACCCAAGGTCTTCCCTAACTAAAAGGGCTCAAGTTTTTTTAAGCATTTGCCTTGCAAAAGATACACATAAAACTCTTCTTTAAAAAAAAACAAACAACCCTCAACACATACCTCAAAATGGTCTATTTGCTAACGTAAAGACCTAATACCCCTTTGGATGGCAGGAGGAATTGCCCCCAAAGATCTGAGGTTTTTATTGACAGGAGGCAGATTGTTGCATGAATGTCACAGTTGTTCTGAGTTACGCAAATGGGCACATTCTTTTGAAATTGGTCAGAAATTAGATCACTGTCCAAGATATCTACAAAACATCAGCACATAATATCTTACTCTAAAATATCTGACAACTTTGAGTGAGCCCTATCTGAATGGACGTGTCTCAGGGAGTAAGAAGTGATTCTGCTGTAGTCTAGTGGGGGAAAAAAAATCCATTTATTGCTACAGGCTCTCCCCTCATGTGCTAGGGCGGGATCACAGCCCCAAGTCCCTTCGCAAAGCCTTAAACCCAGAAGAATGTGACTCTAAAGTTAGTTGACATTTTTTCATTGAAAGTTATTTTATTTATTAAATAAACATACCAGTTTTACATTTTGAGAAGTTCTGGAAAGCAATTCCATTATATTTCAAAACTATAATTGGCATTGAAATCACTAACTAAAGATCAGTGCCATAGAGGATTTGGATAAGCAGGCCCCATACTGTGTAAGTCCTCTTCCTGATTGAGAATAATTTACAAATCTGTATTACTTTAATCACCAAAACATAATGGTTGTTATCATCAAGAAAAGCCTCAAACCTTTGATTTCTGACCCCAAGAGTTTGCTTATAAAGGAGTGAGAGGGGCACTGAAGAATAAGAAAAAGTAGAGAACAGCAAATATAAAAGTCAAAACTTTAAAATGCAGAATTGAGAATTTAATAATCTCTTCTGTGAAGTTAAAAGTCTGTCAGCAGACCTTCAGAATGCCTCTCATGGCACTCATTTCTTTTCCATTCCACCAGGTCTCCCCCCATGAACCCCCATATCACACACAGCCTTATTTTTACAGTAACCTCATTCAGTGGCTCTCTCCTCTGGTTACACGTCAGAATCTCTTGAGCATTGTTCATCAAAACCACCAATCAAATCTCCGGGGGTAGGACCTGAGTGTCATTGTCATCGTTGTTGTCATTGTTGTTTAATCTTGCCCAGGAAGTCCTTGAGGCATGTAGATTGACAACAGTTTTGACCAACAGATCTTTTTGTCTCCTTTCCCTCCTACATTCTAATCTGCCATCAGTTAATTGGGCTAAAATTTAGATTTAATGATATCCTTCCATTCTTCAAAACCCTTCACTGTCTCCTGCTGTCTTTCTGGTGAAGTTAAATCAGATCTATCTGCCATTTCAAATCTTCTGTGAACCTCTCCTTTACCGTTCCCCCCAGAGGACTCTCCTTTTCAGTGGAGATTGCCGATTCACCATTTCTAAGGTCTTTTTATTTCAACAGCTCCAACCACTTTCCTTCCTCCTTCTCTCCACCAAGTCCCCGTTTACAGTCTTACCTTCTCCTCTTAGCTGTTTTCTCAGCTATATCCAGGATGTAGGCATGGCTTTTCTCAATGAACCTACACGGACTCTCCCAACTTCCAGTGGTGTCTCCACTGTGAATTCATTTCACATGTTGCTTCCAGTCTGCACAGCTAGCTTATAAAATCACTGAAAGCAGCAACTGCATCCTCACTATAGAGGCCAAGTAGACATTTCTGCTTCACTGCTAGATATTGAGCCCTTTTACTGAATATGAGCCTTTAATCCTGGTGATGGAATAAACATGTTACATCCACTTTGAAGTTTGTTTTAATTGAAAAGTTTAAGAAAATGTATTATTTATTACATCAAGACCCAGACTGTGATTTTACTTTCAGCACAACCTCATAGTTTAGAATGTGGATTTAAAAAAAAACAGATTGATGTGCTTTCTTGATATGTCTGCATTGAGGTACTGGTACTGCCATTTGCACTTCAATTAGCATGTCCGGTATGAGAAGATCAGAAGATTGGTGTTCTTCCTGGACCATATTAGAAAACATTGGTGGCCAGAAGGCAGGCAGTGTGGTCTGCTAGATCTGGGGCCACCTAGATAATGCTTCTGGGGATTTTTAGAAGAAGTAGCTTTATCAGAGGTACCTTAGAGTCTTCTTGAGAAGTAGGAAACATGGGTAATAGGGGGCCTTTCATAGAGAAAAATTTATACTAGTAGCTCTTTGGTTAATTTTTTAAAAATGGTTAACAGCCAGAAATCATAAAGGTACACATATTTGTCAAACCTGTGATTTTTACCCTAAAGCCACATAAATGTATATCCACCTGCCAAAGGTGGGATATGAACATGAAGCCTTTACTCTAAGCACGAATCTGTTGACAGGAGCTCATGTTGTCCTTCCAGGTTTTTCCAAGAGTCCCAGTTTCAGTATCTTCTAAAGAAAGCTAAAAATTAAAGTAATCTGAATATAGCATCTCGAGTATAGTAATCTGAGTGTAGGATCTTGAGTATATGATCTTTCAGATTTTTATTTTCATTCCCTAAAGTCACCTCTTCCATTTCTGATTCAACAGCAACATTTTTTTTTAAAGATTTATTTACTTATTTTTAGGGAGAGGGGAAGGGAGGGAGAAAAGGCGAGAAACATCCATGTGAGAGAGAAACATCGATTGGCTGCCTCTCATATGCACCTCCACCAGGTACCGAACTCACAACCCAGCCATGTGCCCTGACCAGGAATCCAGCCGGTGACTTTCAGCTGCATGGAATGATGCCCAACCAACTGAGCCACACCCGTCGAGGCAGCAGCAACATTTTAAGAAACTTCTTTCTAATAAGTCTTTCCAAAGAATTTAATTTTATTTTGACAAAAATACTATTTGTCTGTGTACTATTTCATAGTGTAAATAATACCTACTTAAATTAGGTAATTACAATAACCAGAACAACGAGCATAAACTGGGTGGAGAAAAAACACAGTTGACTTCTAATAGGAGCCAGCAGGTGTGAGAAACCTAGAGGCGGTCGTCTGTATGTGGGCGTCAGTCCCGTTAGGCAGGACGAAGGAGGGCGGTTGGTTACAAGAACAATTACTGCACTCTAGCAATAGATCTCTGGGATGCGAAACCACACAGACCTGAATTCAGATTCTAGTCCTAGCCCTGTCTCTCTGTGGGTGATCACGCATCTTCTCGAACTTCCATTTGCTCTTTTAAAACACAAATATCGAATGTTGAGGATTGTTAAATAAGTTCATACATGCAAAGTACCTGACAGAGTGCCTGCCTGTCCGATGACACTAAATAAATGTTGCTGATATTTCTTTCCTTCTTTACTCAACAGATGTAAGTTCCTTTTTCTCTTTTATATTGTATCACTCTGGGACATGTAGATAAGAGAGCCAGGAGATAGTAGGGGTAAAGAGCAGACCTCATGTTAAAGTCATGAGTTCTAATCCTAACTCTGAACAATTCCTTTCAGCAAGTTACCTAACCTGACTTTTCTAATGTGTACAATGTAGATGATAATTGCACAGACTTCAGACTTGTGAGAATGAATATGTGACAATCTATAGAAAATGCCTCACCTATTATAAGTGCCCAATGATTGTGTCAGGACGCTTAAATGCGTTATGATTCATAGGCACAACAGACCTTACCTGCATAGTCCGTCTGTCAGTTACTGCTAAAACAAATAAAACCTTTTTCCATAGGTGATCCCAGCAAGCATATTAGAAATCAAGACGTGTGCCCAGAGTGAGTTAAGAAATCAGAATAACCCTAGCGGGTGAGGCTCAGTGGGTTGAGTGCTGGCCTGCAAAGCAAGGGGTCACTGGTTCAATTCCCAGTCAGGGCACATGCCTGGGTTACTGGCCAGACCCTCAGTAGGGGGCGCACAAGAAGCAACCACACGTTAATGTTTCTTTCCCTCTCTTTCTCCCTCCCTTCCCCTCTAAAAATAACAATAAGTGAAATCTTTAAAAATAGAAATCAGAATAAACTCAGGCCCACACCTTTATCTTCTCACAAAAATTGGAAGAAGAGCTTCTAATTCTGTCACTAGATTCTTGTCTTTCTTTGTCCAGTGAAATGGAGAGAGAGCAAGGGATTGGAGAAGATACAAAACAGATTGATTTTTGTTCCCAGTTAAATTGGTGTAGGCTCTGGCTCCTCCAGGGATAGTTAGAGCATGGGACTATGCAATGGAGATAGGCGTTTCTTCATTCAGCACTTAACTGAGAGTTTGTTATGCAAAACTAAGCCCTGACCAGAGGCACGGACCTACCCTAAAAGAGATTACAGTCCAATTTTGTTGGGATAGCTGGCACCTAAACTGAACGGACCAAGTGCTGTAGGAGTCTGGAGAGAGAAGCAGTCAATCCCAGTGTTTATCAGGAAAGATAAAAAAGATGAAGTGACATTTGAGCTGGACCTAGGATTTAATGGGTGACTCTTTTGGTGAGTGACAGAGAACAGTAGTCGTGGTGAGCATTGTTGTCCAAAGGGTGTCCAGGGGGAAGTCACAGTGCCAGGAAATTATGGAGCCTGTCAAGAAATAATGGGCGCTCGAGAAGAAGTAAGCCATGTGGATCGCCTTCAAGGTCAGCATTCAGGGTTTAGTACAGGCCGAAAGTGTTTATTTGGGGGAGGTTTTAAAGGGCCCCAGATGCTATGCTGTGGCAGTTGATTGAATCCTATGGTTTAAAAGCAGAAACATTTTTTACAATGAAGCATGTCATCAAATGTTAATATTTAAACAAGTAAAGGTAGATCTGCTTGGGATGAAAGTGAAGGTAGGCACATGGAACTCTGGCTCTTGATCTCAGTATTCTTGAACCCTAGGATTCCCCAGAACCACTGGCATTGAGGAAAGAGCTGGACTTGTTATCAAGCAAGAAGTTAATGGATTTCAATCCTTGCTGCTTACATATTAGCTGTGTGACCTTGGGCAAGCCACTTAACGTTTATGAAACTCAGTTTTTGCATCTTTAATGAAGGGTCCCATCTCGATAATGCATGTATGATAAATAATACATTATTTATGCATTATATATAGCTTAGTGAGGCCCCTGACCTGTAGTAAGCACTCACTAGCTTGCAGCTGTCTTCCTTGTCATGATTTTCTCAGAACCCTCAGCAGCAACTCCTGAATACTGTTCAGTGCTTCTGGAATAATTAGCTAGGGATAGTAGGCTGCATACAATCTGCTGAAGACTTTTTAGATAATCTGGGCATTACATGGCTAGGATCTGAACAGAGCAAGTAATAGGGTGAATTTTCTTTGAAAAAAAGGTTGGGTAAGCATATTTCCAGCAAGAACCAGTTTTACTTGGCTGCATAGACATGGAGACAAAACCGGGAATATACCCAAAGTGGATAGTCCAATAAGAACCGCCCCCCTCCGTTGAGCGGGGCCCCAAATGGTATAGCTTCCAGTGTAAGGCTGAACAGGAAATAAACCCACCGCAGAGAGAAGAATAGCAAAACTTTGCCTGTCTCAATTTGTCACCAGATGGAAAGGAAAAAAAATTCTCCCCTGAGTATTTGTAACCACAAGGAATCCCTCTTATCTATACCAGTGTGAAATCTAAATTTGCCTGTGTAGTCTTAAAATAAAAGCCCCAAACCCTCAAGGCAAGCATTTTTCAAATAATCTTGGGTTTTTAGTACCTCTAGGCAACTGGCAAAAGCAATCATAAATTTCTCTTTGGAATATGGTAATGTCAATCCTGGCCTGAAAGGATTCCCAAAGATTAATTTCTAAGGAATATTAGCTCAACAGTCAATAATCACAAGCCAGAGAAGGTGTAAATTGGTGCAAGCACTTTGAAAAAAATGTGTTATTAACTAGTGCAGTTGAATAAGCACATACCCAATGACCCAGAATTTAAGATGCTAGTTTTGAAAAGTGTTGGCTGTGTGTACCGGGACTAGGCCAGAACGCCGACAGCAGCATGGCTCATAGCAGACCCAAACCAGAAACGCAAACATCCGTCCACTCTACACAGATAAACAGATGGCATTATTCACATAATGCAATCTTCTGCACACCACAGTCATCACTTGGCTACTGTTACTCGTGTCAACATGGATAACGTTCAGAAGCACAGCATTAGATAAAAGAAGCATGTCACAGAACAATCCATAATGTATGCTTCCACTTACACAGAGTGTTAAGGCAATCAACTAGAATATTTAGCTTAGGCAGGTATATATAATACTATAAAGAAAGGCTTGAGAATGATTAACTAGAACAAAGGATGTCTTCGGAGGGTTGGCCAAGGGAGGGCTCTTTGGATGTCTGCAAAGCTACTTGTAACTTTCATGTTTGAACTGACTGATGGAGGTGTGTATGTGTTTCTCTTATGATTTTCCCATAAGCAGATCATATATGTTTTATGTACTCTTTTGTATGTATGATATGCAATATGACAAATGCTTTTTTAAAGGAAGATGGAAACTATAACAGTCCTAGAGACAGAATATTTGATAGTATGCTTACATATAACTCTCTGGAAGAGGGTTTGAGGGAAAAAATTAAGAAGAAAATAATATTCACGCCAAAGCTGTATTCCTGAGTGTCTAAGATAATCTTGGGATCTTTAAATGGAAATAAGAAAATTAAAGGAATTAATCGTTCACAGCTCTGTTGTTAGTACCGAGTTTCAGTGCCAGATACTTTGTATGTTCTCATGAAGCATTTGCTTTTGCTGTTGCGGCGAGTGAGCTGTGGGACATGAAAGTGGGACTGTTTTGAAATACAGGTGGATGTGATGTTGATGCAGAATGATGGGTTCAGGGTGGTAGACATCATGGTAGTGACGTGGTCACCTTGGGCACAGAAAGAAAAGAAATGTACGTTCTGAACGTGGGAAGGGCCAATTTTTCATTGACGGGCTGAGTGAACAAAAGATGAGAAAAGCTAACGGGAAGATTTTTAAGAAAGAGAAGGTTATCAGTGCTGTGAATTGTTCAACATTAAGAGAGGACAGAATAAAAATTTAATAGTATAATGTAATAGTTGGCATCAAATGATCATGGTGATACTGTGCAGAGAGACTTTATTGACCAGCAAGAGAAGCCATATGGCTAGAGGCTCAGATATGAATTTGTTATTAAGGGCATTGAAGCAGTGAGCCTAAACCAATTCTTCAACCTGTTTGATGTTTACAAAATAACTTTACAATAAAATAATAATTATCATTGAGTGCTTGCTGTGTACTCACACTGTTAATCACCTTACATGAATTACCTAATTTTATTCTAACAGGAGATTGTTTTATCCCCATTTGACTGCTGAGAAAACTGAGGTACATGTATGTTAAGAAATTTGCGAAAGCTAGCACTGTTAGTGAATGGAATAGCTGAAGTACAGACCTATTAACTAGTCCACTACTCTGAATGATACCATCAGTTACAAGGGCGCTAGGAAGAAAGTGAAAAGAAAGATTTCTTTTTTAAGAAACACATGAGTATTTTGGTGCATGGAGTACAGGACACCAGTAGAGAAAAAAACAAAACAAAACTTTGAATCGTATAGGAAGGATTATCTTACCCTTCACATGGTTCCCAGGTAGTTGGGAAAATGAGATGAAGGCGGAAGATTAGAGGATTGGTAAATCAGATATTAATGGGCTACAGAGATTGCACCCTGAGGTTTAGAAGCAGTAGCACAGAACTCCGTTATCTATTCCCCGTGTGTCCCATTAACATTTCTTCTGGCAATCCACTGTTACCTTAGCCTTGAGACTCGAAATAAATTCAGTTAAGGAATTGTGGTCTAGAGAGGATATACTGGAAAGTACCTACATATACAAAGTATACAACCATTTAAGTCAATGGTTGGGTGGCTGGATGGATGAATGAGCTGATTAATGAAAGTTGAATGAATGAACCAAGAGTTATTGAGCATAAACTATAGATCAATATTTGTTAACCTCTTTCTTAGAATAGTGGTTAATAGCCTGGACAGACTTTCTGTGTTAATATTCCTGGGAAAGTCATTCATCCTTACTAAAGCTCAGTTTCCTCATCTATAAAACAGAACAAACAATAGTACCTACTTGTATTAGTTTCTTAGGGCCGCCATAACAAACCATCACAAACTACATGGCTTAAAATGGAAATTAACCTTTCACATTTCTGGAGACCAGAGTTCAAACTCAAGGTGTCAGCATGCCACACTCTCTCCAGAAGCTCTCGGGGAGAATTCTTCCTCACTTCTTCCCACGTCCGGTGTCTCCTTGTCGTGTGACAACATAACTCTAATCTCTGCTTCTGTCTTTACATGGTCCCTCATGTGCCTGTGTGTTGTCTCAGCTTCTTTGTCTTTGAGATGCAGTTGACGTATACCATTATGTTAGTGTCAGGTGTACAACATCATTATTCAGTGCTTGTATGTCCTTTCCTCTTCTTATAAGGACATCAGTTATTGGGGTTAGAGCCCATTCTAATCCAGTATAGCCTCATCCTAACTCGTTATGTCAGCAAAGATCCTCTTTCCAAATAAGGTCACATTCTGAGGTTCCAGATGGACATGAATTTTGATAGAGACTATTCAACCCACTGTACACCTCACAGAAATATTATAAGGACTAAGTCAACATAATGACATACAATTAACTATATTACTATTTACTTAATATATATTAAGTTATAAGTACTTGTAATAGTGTATAGCATATACTCAGATGTTTGAAGTATTAGTTCTTACTGAGGTTGACACTCAGAAAATGCTTATTCTTTCCAATCACTGTTTTCTGCTGAATAATATCATAATTTGAGTACAGGTGGAAATGCTGTTATTATTAGGTTAATTCATAATAATGCTTAACTCTATCCTTGAAGCCATTTCCTTGACATGCCTCATATTTCTCTCCTGTCTAGTAAAATGACTAAGTAGATAAGATATTAAATAATGACAAAAGACACTTTCATTTTCCAAAAGCTTACTTCAGATTTCGATCATACAGGGGGGAAAGTGCTGACTAGCCTGCTTGCATTCATTTTGTGCCAACTGTCCTTAGGCGATGACCTTCTCTGTGTGACTTTCCACACAGCAGAGCTCAGCTTCTCATGGGACCTAATTTCCTTTCATAATCATTTGTCTACAACTGGCTTTAAAAAGGCATTGTTTTGATAGAATGCTCCAGGTTAAAACAACAGGCAGTAACCTATGAAAAGTTACCCCTCTAGTTATTTGAAGAAATGACAGCCCGAGGATGCAGCACATTGATGCTGAGCCTAAAACAAAATGTTTTCTTTAACATTTAGAAAATAAAAAGATTTAGGTATTATAGGCATAATATGAAAAAAAAAGCGAAGAATCCATTATTTACTCTGACATTTAAGCAACACGATTTGGAAAAGTGCAAAAGACAGTGAGATGAAGGGTAGTGAGTCTTAATTTGTACCACATCTATTTTGTTCACAGCCACACAGCCAGTTGTTGGCACCGCTAGCACATCATTGAAACTCTAATATTTGTGGAAGGACCATGTGACTGCATTGCTTGCAGGTAGTTGGAGGAAGAGGAAGAACTTCTGGTTGTTTTTCTGTAGGCATTATTAACTTTATCTTTTAAGTTGCTAATTTTCTTCAAATCAATTCTTCTTCCCCTCTTCTACCTTTATCTTTTCCTCCCTCTTTCTCCCCCTATACTTTGAAGATAGCCAGTTGTTATGTATTAGTGTGTTAAGTATGTCTGCATGTAACAGAGGGATGAAAAAAGTGAAAGTGGAAAAATAGATTTTGTTCCTTCTCTTCTTCCTAAAAGTCTCAGGTGAAAAATTAGCTACTTCTGAGAATTCTGTGATTCCAGGGTCATTGGATGAAGTAGACAGAGTGAAGGTATCCACCAGAGAACTCTTTCATGAGCAGCTCTTCTTGTACATGACTCCATGAGCGGACTTAGCCATCCTGAGCCTCAGGAAGGACTGCACAAACTGTGCATACATATGCACATTTGGTGTGTCTACGAAGATTTGGTGTGTGTTCATGCATATGTGTGCGATTGTTGAAGGAAAGGAATTTGTTGATATCTTTTGTTATTCTCAAAAGAAATGAACTCCAAATAGCTAGAGAACCACTGAATTAGAAGATTTCGTTTATATTGTTTGTAGTTTTGTTTTTCTTTAGAGTTTCAGATGGAAAAATTCTGAGAATATTTTAAAGGAAAATGGACAGGGTATGAAACTGCCAAACCATTTCAGATTTGGGATCAATAGAAGCAGTCCTTGAGTTATCAGCCTCTTTTTTAAATTTTCTTTAGCTACTGTTTTTATGTCAGACTTCGGGAAACGTAACTCACAGTTGTTGTCTCCGGCAGTTGATACCCAGGCAGACTGATGTCATTTGTTCCCAGAACAACATCAGAGCCCTTCAGGGCAAATTCGCTGATAAGTCGTTGAGCAGGCACAAAGAAGATGATATTTTATGTTAAGATGAGCCATCCTTGCAGCTAATTTATTCCTAACTGAATTTACAAACCAAACAAAAGAAAAACTAATCTTCTCAATGGACACATCTCTTTAAAGATTTTTTTTTTAATCCCTGGAAGCTTCGGTTTGTCCTTTGTCTGGTTTGTACCTCTTTATCCTCCTCTTTCTTAGCTCTCTGTAGTGAGTAAATGATTTGCATGCTTGATTCAAATCCCAGTTTTATTTTATCAATATTTGCATATGGTCCCTGATACCAAACTCAATGTCTGGCAATCTCTGGTATTCACTTTTGTGTCATAGCAGATTCTCAACTTAAATAGCTTTTTTGTTGCTAATAAAGCTCCCTCTATTGTTCCAGGCAATATCTTATCTAATGCAATTATCTCCACACAATTTACTTATATATTGATTCATTCATTTATTCACAAAACATAGGCACCTGCTTTGTGCTATGGATGCTTCTAGTTGCCAGAGAAACAGAAAAAATAAATATTATGCATGAAGCTACTGTCTTGTGCTAAGTCAAGTCATGTGGCACTCTAGGCTGTCCAAAGACTTAAGCCTATTGAAGCCTACTGCCTTTAAATAAATTGTTTTACTATTTATGTGGAGCAGTGGTTCCCAACTGGGAAGATTTTATGCCCTCCATGGGAAATTGGGCAATTCTGGAGACAGTTTGGTTGTCGCGAACAGGGAGTACTGCTGGTACCTGACTGGCAGAGGCCAGGGATGCTGGTAAACATTGACACAAACAGGATCGTCCCCCTCATCAAAGAATTATCCATACCAAAATGACAATAGTGCAATATTCCTAGGAAGGGTGGAGACCCCAAAGGAAGTACCCCCTCCTTTGAGGTCCTGAGCAAGTGAGTTCTTAGTAAATTGAATCACACCAGAATTAAAGACCCTTCCAAAGGATGGATTTCCTTAATCTCAGTTACATTTCCAGGGTGAATTAGCATTCTTCAGAGATTGGCATCTTGGCAGCTTTCCAGTTGCCTATTCCTTAATCTACCTCTGCTGTTCTTAAGGGGTTTACAGTTCAGGGAGGAAGAAAGATGGGTGTACCCAAAACTCTGATGCCATGTGATAAATACCAAGAGAGCTCAAAGAAATTAATGCTTTGGGAGAACTGAGCAATGAAACTATCTGGGAGGTCTGGGAAACCTTTACAGAAGGAACTTTGAAGGAGGTACAATGTTTGCCACATAGCTGATAACAGACACTTTCCTCTTTGAAGCCATACCCTGCATGACTGCATTGATAATCAGCGATGAGATGCTCTTTGGCTGCCCCTGCCCATTCAGGAAAACCTGCTTCCATTTTGTATTGTTCTACAGCAAGCAAGACTCCTTTAGAAATCATGCAAGCCCAACTTTGTAGGCTTTCCTCTCGCTGTCTTCATTCTATTAAAGATTTCAATAGTAGTTAGTTTCAACTGTGCAACTGCAAGTATTAAAGTTAATTTGCAATTTAGAGTTGTAAAAATTCAGTAGATGAAAATAACACATTTGAGGTTTTTTAAAATTGTATTTGTATTTATCGATTTGTTAATGCTTCTAATAGAGTTTTCTCCAGGCACCGACTTTAACTTCCTTGTAAATATATGGGAAGCACATGTCACAATATGTGCAAACATTTATAAATGCTTTTCAAATACACTCTGTAGGGAAATCCAAGAGAACATCATTACTCAAAAATTCCTGTTAAATGAGTATAAAAACATAAATGTATTTGTGAAGTTATTCATTGTAAAACTGGTTATGATAGTTACAGAAGAATAGAGTAGATGTTAAATTTCTGATACAATTAAATAGTGAGGTTTTGATAATATAACCACCAGGAAATTACAGGATTTCTCTTTACTCTCTGGAAATTGTGTGTTGATTGAAGGTGCCTACGTATTGTGGAAAATAGTTCTCTTTCAATTCAGAATCGGTTATGACATCATACAAGAAGTAACTTTGTATACTTGAAACTAACTTTTAAAGAGTTTGTCTTTTTTCTGGTGACTTCACAAAAACCTTTTATTAGTATTTTCATGTTAGAAATACAGTACAGGCACACCTCCAAGATATTGTGCATTTGGTTCCAGACCCCTACAGTAAAGTGAATCATAATCTTTTTGCTGGTGGAGGGTCTTGCCTTTAACATGTAAAAAACACAACATCTGTAAAACACAATAAATGAGGTATGCCTATAGTTCAATTAAAAAATCTGTATTAATTTTTTGAGCTTGCACTGTGAGATAAGTAGTTACAAACATGCATATTAATTTCATTTTGCATTGAAATGTTTTTCTTTTTTATTTTAGTCTGATGCCAATGCAAGTTACTTAAGAGCGGCTCGAGCAGGACACTTAGAAAAGGCCCTTGACTACATAAAAAATGGAGTTGACATCAACATTTGCAATCAGGTTAGTTGTGGTTATTGTTGTTTATTTTTTAGTTAAAATTTTAAAAATCTAGACTTTAAACTCCTTACAGCTTTCTTTAGGTATTAGCAAGACTTTCTCTTTTTTGCCATTTTTTTTCTGTTAAATTTCAACATCTTGAATTATCAAATTATTCTCCTCTTGATTAGAGGAACACTCAGTAATGTAGATATGTATCCTTTAATAATTAATTCCTAAAATTCAGTTAGTAATGATATTAGAACAACCTGCCTAATTTTCAAGTACTTTTATTCCTAATTCAAGTTCCTACACTGAACACATGCAAGTGATTGCTGGTGCAATTCTATCTTCTGAGTCCTTGGTAGACTGTTTACTGCTCTATTTTCAACCTGCTGAGTAAACCCTTCCCTTCATTTTTTATCAGAATGGGTTGAACGCTCTCCATCTTGCTTCCAAAGAAGGCCACGTCGAAGTTGTTTCCGAACTGCTACAAAGAGAAGCCAATGTGGATGCAGCTACAAAGGTGAGTATCACACATGTCATGTGTGTTATATCACTTTCCAAATTCAGTGAGGATTCAGCTCTTGATAAAAATAAGGGCACATTTCTCATGAAATACGTGCCAACGTTGTTCTCTTTGGAGCCCTTCAAAGAGAGGGATTCAATATTTTGTAAACTGTCAAAACAGAGGGAAAAAGATAGGAGTGTTGATGTATCTTGCTTTTTATCTTACAGAAAGGAAACACAGCATTGCATATAGCATCTTTGGCTGGGCAAGCGGAGGTGGTCAAGGTCTTAGTTACGAATGGAGCCAATGTCAATGCACAATCTCAGGTAAACCAACAAGTCTATTGCAAAGTAATTTCGTTATTATAACTCACAAATATCGTTCTTTGAGTCAGGTCCTTGCTTGGTTCATAGACAAGTATCCTCTAAGAAAACAATACTTAAGAGCTATCCTCAATGAGTAGCTATGTATTATAGATTATTTAAATTTATGTATATTTTTATTTACAACATGTCTGTGTAAGAGGTGGAGATTTTAAAAGCCATCCATCAATGTATGACTGCTAGTCATAGGCACAAATGCTTAGGGGATATCTGTAATGCACAGTCTTATACTGCCTCATGATGCACGCTCAGTTGCGGTGTCAGTATCGGTTAACGTACAAAGTGAATGGGGATGCCTATTAATGAGGAGATCCTCTTAGAAGTTCAGAATATATCAGTGCTTTATCTAGTTGAAAAAGGGAAGACACTACTTAATTCCTGTCTATTAAGGCATCATTGTTGTTCTTTGAAACAGTTTAAAAAGAAAAAAAACCAAGCAGAATAAACTTTAGAAGTCCCCAAACTTTAAAATTTCCAGATTCTTTGTAATGGATGTACACTAAGAAATCATTGAGTAGGTCTTTCTATAAACTCTCAGAATTTTGCATCAAGTTCTAAGAACACCAATGGATTATCATTTGATAGACTTTTGTCTAAAATAATTAACTTCATTTTATTGGTTTAAAAATATAGGTCCTCATTTTTCAAATTGTTCATTTTTGAGGTTGTATAGGAAAGCAATTGTCATAACACACAAATATTCACTAAGGGCCTAACCATTTTTGAAACTGGCCCCTGCTCAAACATTCCTTCCAGATGAATGCTGATATCTATCCTGCTTTGTCAGTCTATCCCAGGGGTTGGATGTTGAACAAATTGGTTATAGAACAAAACTGCAAGTTTTATAAAAGGAGAAACAGGATTTTATGAGGCCAGAGAAAGGGATGTGGGAGAATTGCCCAGTGGACAGCTAAGTTGTGGGTACATGTCTTTCTGGAGGTATTAGACCATGCAGTATGTGAAGTGTTAGGACAATTTTCAGATAGGTGTTTCACATGAGAGTGATTTGAAAATCAAATGTTTAAATGACCCCAAAAAAAATTAGGTGAGGAGTTTGGTTCTCAAATACCTTTGCAAAAGGACTAGGTTCTTATGCTGTGCAGGAAAAAAAAAAAAAAGTGAAGTGAAAGATGTCAAAGTATCCAACAATTTTGTTGGAAAAGTTACACTTTCTCTTTGCACGATTCATCATTGGTTTAATCTTTTTTTCATTCTAAGATCCCATACATGAACATAATTATAACCTTCATTTTGTTAAATCATACAAACTTGTTTTACAATTTCTATTTTTATCTTTTAAGATGAAGTCTCAATCAAACTTTTCATTTCCTTTTGATCTCTATTTTAAGTGCACTTGATCTCCTCCTCCTCCTCCTTCAGTGCTGGTTGTCTTTGGATGACAGGGGCCACCTGTATTTTGTGAGTCCACAGAGTGACAGTGATTCCTCCCTTGTTACTACAGCTGTAGCAGTGATGGCTCTGGTACCATTCAACATCAGTGTAATGGAAAAGGAACTTCACAGTGCTTTCAACCATGAGCTGAGTTCTTATATATTTGGTCTGATTTCCTTCTAGTTCCCTGCGGTTGGACCTTTCTCATCTGGTCTGTGCCGCTTATTGGACTCCCTGTGAGAGTTCACTTGGAGTAATAACACTTCTCCAGAAAGGAAAGTTATTAAGTTGAATATTGACAATTACAGTACTTTGTGAGAGATACAGATTGGCTGACTACAAGAGAAGCATCAGGTTTTTAAACCAGTGTTTTTTAAATGCCCTTGTAACTTTTTACTGGGAAATAATTAATAGTAAGCTCTGAGATAGTGGAAAAACTCTACTCCTTTTCATTTCCTTTTTTTGCCCAAGGGAAGAAAAAATAAACCTCCTTCTTTTAAACATTGCACACATTTTTGACAAATGTTTAGAGCAGCTATAGTTTTAACCCTTCTCTACATCGTCCAGGAGGAGCTGCAGTCGAAGTAAAATCCTAACCAGATTTGATTTCAGTTTGTACACATTCCCCAGTGATGATGAAATGAAGGAGAAGAACACGGGCTGCGAAACTCCCTGTTCTGTGCAGCTGTGCCCGCCATACCCTGCTGCACAGTTCACAGTAGGGCATGTCTCCCTTCCTCTGGACACCTGTCCCCAAGTGCCTTCTGCACTGCATCGTTCCGTGGACAGAATAAGTAATGAGATGGCCAGGCATCAGAATGAGTTTCCACAATAATTCCTGGTAGCAGCTTTTCAATAGGAGCTCCTCCAAAGAACAAGCAGTAATGCCAGGAAATGAGATAAATTCCATTTATGTGGCAACACATTAAAATGTCACAGGAATGTTAATATTTAACAAGGATAGCATCCCTGTCTAAGTGGAATTTTACCCTCTAGACAATGTTTAATAGCCAATAGGAAATAGTGCCAGGAGAATCCCTGAACTTCCTTAAATATAAAAATTTTTCTTACCTTGAAAAGAAAAGTAACATTGGGCAATATCAAGTTCTCATCCTATAAACTAAGGCTCTGTAAAGTACAAATTTGTGGGTGTTATTTTAAACTAATTTTTGTCATTGCCTTGACCTTAGGTCTTAACTCTTTCTTCTTTTACTTAACATCCCAGGAATCGTTTAGGCATGCCCGGAGAAAGAAATCAGGTTGAAAAATTAAATTACGATTATAAATAACTCTACTATGATTAAGTCCTTAATATGTGGTGCAAAATACAGCCGCAATGTCAAACTGCCATGTCAAATGACATCCCTCACTGTTTTCTCCTTCTCTGTCTTTACTTTATACTATAAGGCAGCGAAAGAAGCAAAAAAGCAAACTCTTTTAAAAAAGAAGCAAAGTCTGTTTCACATAATATTTTATCTCAGCTACCAAAGTATTCTAAATGGACAGGTTTTCATAGCTGTGCTAACAAGGAAAAGACTCTTTAAGCCAGAGCCTGCTTGGTCTTTCTGTATTTTTTTAATGTTTCCTATGGTGGGGAGAGCAGATCCTGATGAAGTGAAACGTTGGGTGTAGTTCAGGTAGACCTTCTCTGACCTTTAACCTCATGGCACACCTCCATATGTAAATCGGTACAAATTGATTGCCATGCCCTTAACATTTTAATTAAGAGCAGCACTTTATGATGTATAAAGTCTGGCCCTAGGACACTGGGGTGGATAAGAAAATCTCATGAAGTTTAAGCCCTTACTTAAATTAAATAACAGGAGGGCTTTCTATTTTATTTTATTTTATTGGATGCAAGACAACATGCCCCAGTACTGTCTATAAAATTATAAGTCTATAGATTTGCATACGTATAATAACACTGCAATAAATGCTCAGAGCAGAAGGTATTGAAGCTAGCAGATTAAATCAGACATGAAAGAGCATACTAGCTCAAAGTGTCGAGCTGCTCTGCCTTTTGAGAACTGCATCAATTGTTGCTACAGAAAAGAAAATGTAAATTGGGCACCCATATGTTCCCTTTCGACCAGCTCTTTCTTTTGGAAATTTCCTAAGTTTGGAAATTAATATAAAAACAATGGTGTACATCTTCTCTTGAGAAAAAAAAAATAGCATTTCTTTCAGTGACCTGATCATTCTCCAAAACCAGATGACCTTTCACAGAAAATGACTTCATCCGAAGGGTGTCCAATGACAACACATTGAATTCCTTGCTTACGCCTTTTTGTGCTAGAGAGTAGTGATAATATTTCTATCCATGGCCTCATTTTGCTCTGACTCTTGTCTACATCTTATTTCTGAGTAATTCCGGTTCTACACATTTCACTCTTCGACATTGTAAAAAGCGCGAGGGAATGATTTAAAAGTTGTTCTTCCTAAGAATGACTCCTTGGACGCTCCAGGTCTGTAAGAACAGCATCCCCTAAATCTCAGTGCCTGATTTTAGGTTTCCCTCATGGGTCATAAAATGTTTGGCTCTGGACAATAACCTCAAGAACAGTGGGCGTACGTTGGCCTAGAAGCCAGGCACTTATAGATAGACTAGTGTTTCTTAAATAATCTTGAACTACGGCAGACCTCTCCCTGAAATTGAGGATCCGCTGACATAAATTATTTAGTTGATATTTATGCCTGAGAGAAAAACATCCATTTTGGAATGTTTCCTTAAAAACTTTACTTCGCAAATCCGAACCTTACATCTGAAAATTTCAGCTGATGAGGAAAGACACTCAGTAGGTTCACTGACCTGTATGAAAAATCTGCAGAGTTTTCACCTTTTCTTTCCTTAGTCTTTTTGATCCTATTTTTTCCTTTCAGTTTTGATTTCTAAGGGCTTTTTGAATCAACCAAGGATTAAACAAATGATCTTTCATTTTGGTCAAATAAGAAAATGAGAAAATAGACAACAATATGATAAGGGTAATCTTAATTACATTTCAGTTTTCCTAAATGGCTCTGGGAAGAGTGATGAAGATGAAACATACATAGGCACATGCATACATACAGACATACAAATACACTGTGTTGCAATTACTCCACGTTTCTTGCTTAATATTGATAAACCCTTTCTTGATAGAACGGAGTAACATGAACTTCAGTGGTGTTAGTAGGCAGATAATTTAAAAGGAAGAAGCTTGAACCCTGCCTGGTGTGACTCAGTTGGTTGGAGCATCATCCCTTAAACTGAAGGGTCATGGGTTCGGTTCCCAGCCAGGGCACAGGCTGAGATTGTGAGTTTGGTCCCAGTTGGGGTGCATAGGTGAGGTAACCGGTCGATGATTCTGTCTCACATTGATGTTTCTCTCCCTCTCTCTCTCCCTCCCTTTCCCTCTCTCTAATATCAGTAAACCTGTCCTTGGATGAGGATAAAAAAAAAAAGAAGCTTGAATACTGTATCATATTCTACTGCCTCTAATTTTTTGTCTCTAATCTTGAGCTTGGCAACCAGATAACCTAGGTTGTTACATTTACGTGTAAAATGGAGTAAGTAGAATAGAAGAACTCTCTGATGAATAAAGTATATACACCATGGTAGATTTGTTATGGGACCACTTTCACCTGCTCGAGATCTTTTTAACTTCTTGATTCTCAGCTTTAAGCCAAAAAGTAAGGTCACCAGAGACTGAATTATTGATCAGTAAGGTAATTATATAGTAATTGATATTTATAATAATGAGTGTAACCTTTTGAATCACAAAAGCTTCAGTAATACCTGATAACATTTTATTTAGAATTTATTTTTATTCTTTGAAATTGTATAATCTATACCATATAATTTCTAGAACTTTCAGTTAAATAGAATTGCATTCTGAGGAAATTATTCAAAGATAATTTGTTATAATTTAAAAATGTTTTGATGTATATATCTTGCAATAAGGTTTTAAAATATAGTATCTCATAGATGTGAACTATATTGTTCTAAAGAACAAATACATGCAATATGTTTTTAATAAGAAGCTTCAAATGTAAGCATTCATTTGCTTGAATCTGAGTTCTTCGGCAGTTGGACAAGTTTCAGACATACACACACACACATACACATAGTGTGTGTATGCATGTATATGTCTAAATATATGTGTATATGCGTATATATACATACATGTGTATATATTCTGAAAGTGAAAATACTATGTCTTTGTTAAAAAAATGAAGGGGACAAAACTTAAAATAGACTGCTTATCAAGTTCTACCTTGAAATTGAGGTATACCCTTTTGCAAATCGGTGTTCCTTCCTTTGTTCTAAGTCACCCCAGCTGTGGTAAGTGTGAAGCCATTTGAAATTAATATAAATTCTTTTCAAAGTAGGAACCATTTCAGATGCTTAATTTTATGTAAAAGTATTATATCTTTTATTTAAAATAGATGAGGCTTAGGAACTACAACGGTCAAACGTATTTTTCTTGATATTCTTTTGACATCTAGTAAGATGATTTACTCATGGTGGTCATTCAATTAAGTGGTTAAATGGATGTATTTATTTAACTAAAGGGGATATATTCCTATGAATTAGACTATGAACTATGAACTACTTTCAAACTATGAATTGTGAGGTGTAGTTGTGTATTATATTTATATTATAAATCCTATTTATACTATTGTGTATCTACATTATATATATATCTACATTAAAGTATTATCAATATTAATATTATTATGTGTGAGCATTTCCTGAAACATATAATATCATCAGTACAGTAGAAAAATACATTGCTCTAGAAAGCTGTAAACATTTTATGTTTTGTCTTGCAGAATGGCTTCACACCGTTGTACATGGCAGCCCAGGAAAATCACCTGGAAGTCGTCAAGTTTCTTCTTGACAATGGTGCAAGCCAGAGCTTGGCCACAGAGGTAAGACGTTGGTTCTCTCTGTGGAAAGCTTACATGTTTATAAGGCATTTTGTAAGCCTGGAGTTAAAGCACTTAAAAATTATCTCACTGGTATTTTAATTGCAGTTGTATGTTAATGTGTGGGTTCATACATTTTTATGAAATACATTAGAATATCTATTTTAAATTTTAAAGAATTTTCCATTGCATAGATACCCCTTTTGCTCTTAAATGCCTAACCCTACCCTATAATTAAGCTATTTATTTAATTTTTACATATTTGCTTGAGAATACATTTCTGTTTTTTCATAATTTTGCTTCAAAGGCAACTACTCTTTTTGAAATATTTTAATAATACAACATAAGTTTTAAATCTGTATTTTTGCAAATTTAAGTTAGCATAATAATTGAATGTATAGATTTCTAAAGTCAACTAATTAGATTTAGTTCATAATTTCAAACAAAACTAGTTATATATTTTTAAGTACTAAATAAAAGTGTTATTTGAAAAAATATCTTTGCAGTCTTGCATAGAAGAATAATTTTAAAAGAAAGAGTTATTTAAATCATTGGTACTATCTTAGATAATACAGTGTATTTTTAAACTAATTTGGATGGAAGATTGTGATACCTTATGAAGTGTATCACTAGAAATCTATTGCTAGTAATAAAGGAACAGTAATTGGGTACTCTGTGTATTTTAATAAAATAATGAATTAGAGCACGTAATGCAGGGTTACCCATGTCATAATACCGCTACTCTTCTTTGCATTCAGATGTGTTTCCTGAATGGCACATGAAAGTTGGGAATGACGAAATCAGATATAACCCCACCCTACTTTGGAGATCATGCCTTCTGGGGAAACCACTAAGTAAATTAAGAGCAGTTCACACAAAAAGAAATGCAAATGACCATAAATGTGTAAAAATATCTCACCTCCACTCTTAGTCAAAGAGACACTAATTTATTAATCAGATAAAGAATGAGGTCTATTCTTATACCCATGAGTTGAGGGGAAAGTTTGAGGGTTATAAGAAATCGAAACTTCCAGACAATCTTGGCGAAGGTAATAGTTGGCTGCCCCACTTTTGCAGAACATTTAGCAGTAACTATTAAAAATTAATATTTCACACATTTTAATTTAGGAATTCCACTTCTAAGAATTCATATTACAGGTATATTAGAACAGAATGCAACAATAGTATATGAGAAGTTCAACATAATTAATAATAACATTTTCTAAAAACTAGAGAGAACATAAATATGCACCAATTAGGAAACATTTTTAATCAATATTACTATAATTACACAATAAAATACAGGAGTATTAAAAATGAGGCAAGACTGTATGTATTGATACAGGAAAATGTCCTTAGTGTATGTTATCAGTGGTTTATTCTAGGAAGTAGGAGGGAGCCTTACTTTTTACTTTACACCCTTCAGTACGGTCGGGGATTTTTTATCATGAGAATGGATTTTTTAGAAATAATAATATCCTTAAAGCTAGCTAAGAAATAACTACTGGGTTTGGTAACAAAAGAACAAGCATTTGACAGGTAAAGGGCAGCGCCTCTCTCCGTGCCGGCAGGGAGCTAGCCTGAGGGCAGGGTCTCAGGTGTGATGTGCGGGAAGAATGCGGAGGAGAGCAGACCTCGTTGGGTAGGAGAAAATCCATTTCCTTTTCTGGTTGGAAACCCTAAATTACATAAAACCCCGAATGAAAGCGATTTTATAGTACTTTTTTTGTCTGTGAAGGACAGGTGGCATTCTTTTTTTGACTATGATATACAGATCACTAAATATCTCTCCTTTCGACACAAACATAAGCCTAACTTCCTGCTAGTGATCTGAATTACTCGGCAAGCTAATCATCAATAATTCATTTAATTCTCCAGTATTATTATGTGCTTTCAAAGTCCAAAAAGAAGCACTACAACTAACTTAAAAATAGTATGTGTGATCTTCAAACCACTAATTCAGTCTTTGACAAAGGATAGATTAAAAAAATATTTTTACTTCTTTATTAACTTAATTTTATATTACCTTTATCAGTAGTTTTTAAAAGTACAATAAATAAATTTCTAAAAATAAGTCACATTCAGGTCTTCATGAGGTTTTCTGGTGCCTTACTACATAAACAACAGCTGTCTGATTATCTGGAGATGTTTGAACCTTTGAGTTAATTTTTATCTCTTCTTTTGGATTTTGGTATTAGACAATTATGATAAACAGCAAGAACTAAGATGTTTTATTCATGAAATGTTCTAAGTATAATATTACTCTCATATTAGCAATGATATTGGTGTCATTTTTACAGACGTCTGTATTTATAGAATAAACAGCAGGGGGCAATTAAATTAAAGAATCATTTAGATGGCAAATTTTTAACAGGTTTTTCAATTCATTAAATGATGTGATATTACCAAGTTTGTTCAATACATATTTTTTTCCTATGCATCTTGCACTTATGGATCAAATCTTTGTCATGATTGTGGTTTTTAAACCATTTCTATATTACTGTGTACTACATAGCACATGTGTTCCATATATATCTTCCTTTTTTGTTAATTAAGATTTTGAAGCAGGAGATTAATGTACAGGAGTGGGCAAATGTAGGTTTGCAGCTGTAATACAAAAAAATAATACAATAATAACTGAGAGTGTAAGAATAAACTGTTTCACATAGTCACAGCTGTAAACCTACTTTTGCCCACCTCATATTTGTTCATTTATCCCTCTGGTAATTACCAAGCATGGGGCCAGACACTCCACCAGACAGTGAAGTTTCTCATGGAGCTTCGATCATAGTTTCTTTTGGCATGTATTTTTCTCTTCAGAATAAATGCACAGATCAAACCAAACTATTTAAACTTGGTTTGGAAACAAAATCTATAGCCGCTAATATTAGCAATTAACACCTCAGAGCTGGTATTTTTGTGTCTGTCTTTAATTGGCTTATACAGCCAACACATTCTTGTTGGCGAGGCTAATAATCCCAGTTGCCCTTTATTTTTTGGTGCAACGTAGTTTTCTTTATATATGTACCTTGTGGATTTAAAAATTTTCATCAGTGGAAATGTAGGCCTTTAGTCTTGATTTAGAATAAAAGTAGATTGTCATTTTTACCCCTTAGTTTTTGTTCAGGTTTCAAAAGTGAGATGGAATGTTAACTCTCAATATTTCCTTTTGGCACTCTATCCTGTAAAAAAAAAAAAAAATGTATTTTTTTGCAGAAGTAATATAGTACATAAATGAGAAAGTGCAAAAATAAAAAAAGCAAAAGGAAGAAAAAACACTGTTAATTTTCCCTTAAGATAACATTTTGTTTATTCATCCAGATTGTTTCCTGTTATCTTACTTATGGCTGCCTGGAACATTCTTCTGATTACATTAGTGCTCACCCCGTCCCTCTTTTGGGTCTTGTTGGAAAAGTTGAAAGGGCTAGAGGGACTTCAGCCAGATCTTGGTGCATGGAGAGCAGAGAGAATTTTTACATGCAGAATGAGGAGGAGGACATGTCACGGTGGGGGATTCAGCATGAACCTGGACACTAGGGTAGGAATCGTCTGCCTGTCCGCAGTTAGTAAGGACACTGGACAAAGGCATTTATATGAGAAGAGCCTGGACAGTATTGCCCCTTAGGTGCTCTGGGACCAATATTTTCCACATCCTCGAATATAAATGTGTGGATTTGCATTCAGTCAACTAAGTGGTAAGAGGCCTTACCCGTTTGCCAGCAAGGAAAAGAATGAGGAAAATGGCCTTTGAGAAAGACCAACAAGACACTAGTATGTAAGTTACTAGGGTTTCTCTTTCTCTCCTACAAATGCTTTTCTTTTAGAGTAGTCCTCAGTCTGTATCACAGGGACTGCAGGAATAAAATATCATGACCCAAATAAAGTAATAAGTAACTTGCCAAATCTCTAGTAAAAACAACTTTGAAATGGCCTTTTGAGTGTATGGTAATGAAAGCATCTCAGTGAAATTTGTGAGCCAGTCTTGGGATTTTCCTCTGTGCTGTTTATTCTGTAGTCAGCAACACTAGATCACCCACAATTAATTAACCACAGTGAAATCTGGGACTGTCTCCTCTTTGTCAAGCCCCAGGGCTGTAGAAAATGTGCAAACGTGTGTGCCTGCATTTATTCTCATCCCATTCTGCATGGTCCCTGTGCCTTCCTCCCTCTTTGGTCAGAGAGGCCAAGAATCTTTAAAGTAGACCTTCCTTAAAACAGCAATGATTACCATTCATTAATTCACACACTGGTTGAACACCAGGTATCTTGCTAGGCAACAGCGACAGTGATGAAGCAGGCAGTCATGTTCCCCAGTTATAAAATATCAGTGGAAGTTTTTACAGTTTACTTAAATGAGCTCCTCTGAAAAATGTGCCTGGGCTAAACCTGAAATATTGTTGTTTCCACTGAGATTTTATTATGGCTTTTTAAAAATTCTTTATGTAGTGCTTTGTGTATTTTTAAAATTTACCCAGTTAAAGTACATCACTTTTTAACAGAAAGAAAACCCCATAAACTTATTGCAACTTTTTTATTGTTTTCTGCTTTGATATATGTATATCTGAAAATGTCTTTTCTTGTAAACAGGGGTGGGCAAAAGTAGGTTTACAGTTGTAATACAAATAAATAATACAGTAATTAAGAAATTATAATACAAGAATAAGCTCTGTGTTTTGCATACTCACAACTGTAAATCTGCTTTTGCTAGCCTTCTATGTTTACTTGCATATGTTAGCTTCAATAACCCTAAACAAAAATTGACCTTGGTCACCTTCTTACTTGTTAATCAAAAGGAAAAAAATGCATTGGAACCAACCCTGACCCACCCATTTATTTGCAGGATGGCTTCACACCATTGGCAGTAGCTTTGCAGCAAGGTCATGATCAGGTAGTTTCACTCCTGCTAGAAAATGACACTAAAGGAAAAGTGCGTCTTCCAGCTCTTCATATCGCTGCCCGAAAAGATGACACGAAAGCCGCTGCCCTGCTGCTGCAGAATGACAACAACGCAGACGTGGAATCTAAGGTGAGCCACCAGGGAAACAGCCTGTCCTTCAGCCATCTTGGGTTAGGCACCCTAACTTAAGGATGGGTCTCCCTTTTGGCAAGCTTACGCCAACATTCAACTCCCTGGATAGGGTAACAATATGAGTCCAAGTCAGCCAATCGAAGCACATGTCCCCTAGCCTATAAAGCCAGGAAGTAACTGTGGATGCTGCCCTATGCATGCTGACAGGGAGGCCACCTCTAAATTATTTATGTGAACCAGGTAGTCTCCTTCCTTCGAATATATTTGCAACGTATTTCACACTTCAGCTCAACTCTCAGGGTGAAAAATTACAAAACGCTAACAACAGTGTGTGCAAATAACTTTTTGGTTGAAATCTAAGATGACAGGCAGTGCGCTGAGCATTGATCAGCTGTGGAGATCATGCCAGCAGCCAGAGTCCCAGCCAGAAGTTCTCAGTGTCCTGGCATGTGTTACTGGAGAGTCTCTGTGAAGGAAACGTGGCATTTGGAGTAGGCCTTTGTGGAGCCCTTCATTCAGTCTAGCTTTCTTTCCCTGCCTATTGTCCTTCCATCATAGCTTTCATCCTCATTACTTAGCTGCCATGAGCTTTCTGCAATCCATGTCACCAACAGTGAACTAACCGTTCATTTTTTCCTCCTCTTTGCTTCCCAATGTGTTAACCTAGATGGTGGTGAATAGAACAACAGAGGTACATATATATATATATACATGTATACATATAACCTATATCTGCATCATCATTTTCCCATTCCTTAGTGCTGCGGCCTCATTTCTTTTTCTTCTTCTTTGCATTGCCTTCTATAGGCTAGATACCTGCTTCCTACCCCACCCCAAAGTAGCATGTGCCAGAGAAGATAGTAGTTTGATTACCAGGGCTTTCTGCAGCTGAACCTGGTCATTAAAAAGAAGAATGAGGAATCCCTAAAACTTAACAGTATTGCCATAGAGGTGTGTGAAACGAAGAGTTCCAACACTTTAGATGCTTATCAGCTCTACCGAAAGCTGCAGACAACCCTGTCATTCTACTCTTCTAGGACTGATTCTGTAGAGTTCTGCATGACACTTACCCTCAGTGGTGTCAGCAAAATGAAAGTTACCTCAGAACGGTTCCAATAGGATCCACCCTTCCACAAGAGTCAGTAAGATAGCTAGCATGGCTATAAAGCTTGCTAACAATTTAGAAATGCATCTAGTTCCTATAAGGCTTCAATCTTTGGGGACTAAGTGAATCACTGCATGATTTAGCATTTGTAAGGAAGTAAAATGACTTGGTATAAATAATCCAGGAAAAAAAAAATGTGTTATTGAATAGGCATTTGCTAATAAAGAGACCAACTTGTGGATTCTTTGTAGAATGCAATCACCCAATTGTAGCGTACCTCATCCCCAAAATTGCTTTTATCATTATGTTTGACCTTATATTGAATATATAAAACTAATTGGACTTTGGCAAAGAGTATCAATGGACAATTTTATCATCAATAATAAAACAGTTGGTACTAACTGAATTTTATGTGAGCTATAAAGATTTTTCTTGTCATTCCTATTTTCACTTTTTGAAACATCAGCTTCTCTATGTGCTGCGTACCGGGTTACTAAAATTGCTCAATCTCCACCCTTGGTTCCTTCCTGGCTCTTCCTCTGCCTGTGACTTTGGCGTTTATTTGCAACCCTGTGAGCAATTGGCACTAACCGAAAGAAACCTAGTACAGAATGGAATGTGGACCTCAGCATATTTTGCTTCCTCATTTTTATTTGGGCAGGGTGATGGTATTAATATGTCAGACAAGGGGCCAGCAGGAATCGATTGAATGTCTGCTGTGTTTTCTTTACAGAGTGGCTTCACTCCGCTCCACATAGCTGCTCACTATGGGAATATCAATGTCGCCACGTTGCTGTTAAACCGGGCGGCTGCTGTGGACTTCACTGCAAGGGTAAGACCACTGCGATGGGATGTGCACTCGAAGCATTTGAAATACTTCTTAACCTTCCTTTCCCAGTATGGGAAGGAGGGTGAGACTCATTGTCTTGCTTTTAAACAGGTACGCCTGTTTCCTAGTAGGAAAAGTAGACCAACTGAGGGTGATACATATATATGTGAAGATATGATTCGAGTAAGGATGACCAGAAACCACAAACTTTTCCCCAAGTTGAAATTTCTGAGTCTATTAGAAGTTGGTCAAGGGGCAACCATCAGGGCTCTAAACATCAGGATCTTGACCTTACAGGTGGAAATGTGCTGGAATACCTGGATGAGGCCCAAACTTCAGAACCCAAATAATAGAAACCATCTTTTGCTTTTATCTTCTGTCCCCCACACACTTGCATAATGAGTAACAAGATTCTGTAACCTGAGTAAGCTCATATTCATGGAGAAAGGAATTAAGGTCTTAGGTATCACTAGACAGCAATGTGGACATTTGACCAGAGTAATACTGCTCTCAGTGGGAAAATTGGTTTAGTGCTAGGCTTAGCAATCAGAAACATCACCATCAGAAGTAGAACTGAAGAAGGAAGCAGATTGGAGCAGTGGCTAAAAGTGGGGATTCGGGATTCAGTGCCCCTGGGTTCAAATTTTGGATTCAACTTTTTTCTCTGTGGTCACCAGTATCCTCATTAGCAAAATAAATTAATATGAATTATGATATTAAATAACAATATAATAGTATTATCACTCCTTCATTGGGTCACTGTGAGAATTAAAAGGGGATTTGTGAAGCACTTGGCAGCATCGACATATCGTTATTTTTTAATACATTTTATTGATTAGGCTATTACAGCTGTCCCAATTTTCCCCCTTTGTCCGCCTCCACCCAGTACCCCCCATTCCCTCCAGCAATCCCCCATCTTAGTCCATGTCCATGGGTCATGCATATAAATTCTTTGACTTCTCCATTTCCTACACTGTTCTTAACATCCCCCTGTCTATTCTATACCTGCTAATTTGTACTTCTTAATCCCTGCATCTTTTCCCCCACTCTTCCCCTTCTCCCACCCAACTGATAACCCTCCAAATGATCTCCATATTTATGATTCTGTTTCTGTTCTTTTTGTTTGCTTAGTTTGCTTTTTTTTAATTCAGTTGTTGATAGTTGTGAATTTGTTATCATTTTAGTGTTCATAGTTTTGATCTTCTTTTTCTTAAATCAATCCCTTTACATTTCATAAAATAATGGCTTCTGGCTGATGAACTCCTTTAGATTTACCTTGTCTGGGAAACACTTTATCTGTCCTTCCATTCTAAATGATAGCTTTTCTGGATCGAGTAATCTAGGTTGTAGGTCCTTGCCTTCCATCACTTTGAATACTTCTTGCCAGTCCCTTCTTGCCTGCAATGTTTCTTTTGAGAAATCAGCTGAGAGTCCTATGGGAACTCCTTTGTAAGTAATTATCTGCTTTTCTCTTGCTGCTTTTAAGATTCTCTCTTTAACTCTGGAGTTTTGACTGGGAGGAAGCTGTGCCCTGGCACTCACCCTTATGTCAGACACTTCGCTTTCTTTCCATATGCCACTGGTGCCCTTCCTGCTGCTGCCCTGGTGCTGAAGGCCAGAGGGAGTGAGTCTGCAGAAGTTCTAAGACCACTGCAGGCCCTTTAAGTGGAGATGCCTGAGAATCCTGCAGTTTCTTCCGCCGCCCCAACCCCAGCTGGTTTTTACAGCCAGAAGTGATGGGGACTTACCTTCCTGATACTGGAACCTGGGCCAGGTGGTCTGGTCTGGGGCTGGGATCCTCACTCCTGAGGTATCCCTCCCCATTTTTATCTACCACACATGGGTGTGGGACCGCCCATTCCATGTCCCCTCGTCTCCACTCCTCCTACCCTTCTGGATGGATGTGACTTCTTTAATTCTTTGGTTGTCAGATTTCCATACAGCTCAATTTTCTGATGATTTTGGGTGATAGTTGTTTTGTAATTTTGGTTGTAATTTTTGCTGTGGTTGCGCGAGGAGGTGAGCTGTGTTTACCTACACCTCAGTCTTAACCGGTGACGTGTCATTATTGTCAGCAGCAGCAGCACTGTCTTTGAATTTAACATTTGAAGGTTTATTTTTGCTGAAACCTCACTCGTTAGAGGGGAAATGGGACTAGATCACATAGAGAGATAGGGATAGTACTGGTACTAACAGTAGCAGCAGCAGTAAAGTTAATACGATCTTGGAAGGAGTTATGGGAAGTATATACCAAGCTAAGCATTTTTGTTTTACTTATCCATCTATCCAGAGAAGTGTTAGTTATCCCTCTGTTAAAGAAGAAGAAACCAAGACCTAGAGATAAGAAGCAGCTTGTCCAGGATGACAGCTAGCAAATTACAAAGGCAGTACTTCAGTCCAAAACTCTTAACCACTCCGGTATTTTGCCTCTCTTCGATAACTTTAGAGGTTCGTTTTTCTTTTTCTTTTTCTAATTCATTAGTCCTATAAAAGTAATAAGAGCTCAGATTGCACTAGTATAAAAGCTATTTCCTACCCTATCATCATCAGCTTGCTAAAAGCCTTTATGGCATAAGTGACTCGGGAGTCCTGGTCAGCTCATGTCACTCTAGAGCTCTCTTCTTACTGCATTAGCTACATCCTTACGATTCAGTGACAGGACAGACCTCAGGCCTAGTTTGACATTTTGAAGGACAAAGTTAGCACTTCTTTAAGTCAGGTATAAACCAGGCATGTCAGTATTTAAACTGAAGTTCTTGTCTTTAAGATTCATTGTTCTGGTTTCATTTCTGTAATTCACAGTATGATAAGAACCTCATTAAGCCACATCTTCTAATTAGGGCATTTGGAAAATTCATGTCAGGGTAGTGTTTGAAGTTTGTCTCTGTGCCACTGTTCAGACATTTCCTGATGCTACTGAAAAGAAGACCTAGACAACGTTTAAGCAATTTAAGGAAGCAACTTACAGTATTTTCAGACTCCAAGTAATTCCAAAGCACCTATTTACATTAAAACGATGATGTGGTAATTCCAAGTGATGCTAATTTATTGACTAAACATCTATGGAGACCTCAAACAAATGTTGTTAACTTTGCCTGAGTTACCATATAAGATTTAAAATAATCATAGTGTGTTTTTATTTAAAATATGTTAAAATTCAGACTTGTTTGAACTGGTTTGGAAAGCATTCGCTCCAGTCATTCCTAATTAATGAGGCCTAATAGCATTCTGAGCTGAAGGCTGTGGCAGCATTTGCTTATGACCTTATAGGCTGCCTGCACTATGCTGCCCTCTGCAGTTGGTGATGGGTGACTTTCACTTAGGTTGTCAGGGAAGAGCTCATCTTTGTAAAGAACTTAAACTGAGGCAATGGCTAGTTGCCTCAAGAAACCGATTTTGGCTCCAGATCTCTAGTAATACTGTTACATAATAACCCAGCATCTATACTTTTTCACTACAGAGGCCTCTTCTTTCCCAACTTCAGGGGGATTTTTCCAGGTCACAGTCCTCAGGAATGTGACAGAAATAGCAGGTGAAAAAGTAAGATGCCTGGAACACAGATATCCAATGTTACCAGGTCAGAACAATGGAATCGTTAAGCTACAGTTGCTAAGAACTAGCTGCAAATCATAGCTATCAGTCATATGCTTCGGGAACCGGGTTGAGACAGAGATACTGATTAAATGGTTAGAGATGAATTATACAATAACAGCAACCTTGGTCCTAGGGGCTATGATTTCTGTTTCCTGGGTGTGGCAGACCATTGGAGAAGGGCAGATACAGTCTTATAGTTCTTTGTGGGTGGAGAGTGTGGCCTAGGAGGACGGCGGCCTTCTCATGAAGAGGCCTGCGGAACAGGGGCTAGGCCACCACTTCTGAAATCATTTGCTGCCTGCAGTAGATGTCCATTCCCGAAGCAGATACAAGGAAGAAATAAACACAGCGGGACTCAAGGGGAACCACAACCAATGGATTGCTTTCTATGCTTCTTTGTAGGACTAGCTCATTTATGCAGCAATAGAGCAGATCCTAGCCAGTGGTGAACGTATGCCCCCGTATAGCAATTATAGTAACTGATTTGTACCACCCTGGCCTGTTCTATTAACACCTTTCCTTAGATTTTTATTATGATGCCAGTGTTGATTTTCGTATTATAATTTTGCTATGTATGTGTAAGGTATCCTGTCTGACATCTTAAATATTTCCTTCTGGATTATCCATGAAGACCCATTCAGCCTCACGGGTCCACTGCGGGGAGTTAGTGGAGTAGCTGCCGAACGCTGCAATGCAGCGCCAGCATTCTTCACTCTCTGAATTGAGTCTGCTGAGATGGCATTGACACTGTCTGAATTCGTGCGTGACCCTGGCTTTCTTAGCAAACCCCTCTAGCTCCCTTGGGGGAAGGAAGGTAAACAAGGCATACCAGAGCTGCTACTGATTATCATTCCAGTGAGGAGCGTTTACTCACTGGAATAACTAAAAAGCTAAATTATATTGTGTAGGTGCCTGTGAAGTCCCTTTTATTGATTGAGGAAGATAGATAGATGCTTTCCTGGCTAAGAGTTTTTTCATCAACTATGATGGACCACCTGACTTAATCTTCACTCTTATCATTGACCTTTCCTTTGTAAAGTATTATTCAACTTCCAATTTGGGGAAGATAATTGAATAAAAACGCCTTCTATTGGTCTTATTATTTAGAACTTTTTGGTTTTGATCTCCAAAAATTAAGGGTTTACGTGTTTGGGTGCTATACTTCATTTGTTTCTAAAAAAACTTCAGGTAGTTTACAGATGAAAATATAGAAAGTAGAACACATATAAAGAAACCAAAAAAGTCAATGTTACCAGCAGCTGGAATAAACAAATGAATATAACTACAAAATAAATTTAGGTCTGAGGGGCTTCAATATATGTACTGGAAAGGGAACCATCATTCCATCTTTTTTTTCTTTTTTTTTTTGGCAAATGCAATCTTACAGTTATCTCTAAAGACAATTTGGTGTATGTGAAATAACCCAAATATGATTTTCATCATATGAACTCTTCTCTTAAGAAGAGTGAATTACATAGGTGGCAAAATCTTTAATTACTACACATCAAAATGTTCAATTCCTACTGCCCACACTGCCTGTTGATGCTGAATCTCTACCTGTAAAGCCACCTTGCTGAGGGAGGCTGAGAGAAGGCCTAGGTGCTGCCCGTGGAAATGGGCTTCTTGCGGTGTCATGAGAAAAAGCATTTTCAGAGACCCACAAAAGAGGTTGCTGTCTGGTGGTAAGATTTATTTGGGAAGCAAAATCTAAAGGATGCCCTCCAATGTCCAAATCTGTTCATCCTACCAGGGAAAAATCAGGCCAGAAACGGAATCAATGTCCAGAGGTCCTGTGCTATATTAAAGCTTAGTCCAGTCCAGCACCCAGCTAGCTTAGCTTGTGTTCCTGGCTGCCAGCCGTTGCTGTGCTGAGGTATTCGGGCTCCCACCTCGAGTCTGTGTGTGGAGTCCACATGGCCTTTGGCCACACGGCTGCTAAGGACCCATGTAAGAAGAGAGGATATGTGAGTGCATGGGGCAAGCGCAGGTCACAAGTGAGAGATAGAGAGGGATTTTAACAGGAACTTTTTCAAAATAACCAGTCAATTTTCCAAGCTTTTGCAAGCTTCTTATGGGTCCACCCGCTAGCCACTGTTCCTCTGCCTAGGCTGACAGGCCTCTTTGGTCAAGCACCATCCCCTGCACCATTTTGAATTCTATTATACATGTACCTACCTTCCCCTGCCTCCCCCCAGCAATCTGGTATTGGAGGGGGGAAGGGAGGAGCATCAGTTCCCTTGGAGCATGATGTGTGGTACCCTAGTATATGAAAAGCTGTGGCTTCCTGGTGAAGGAAACAGGCTCAGTATCCAATTTCCCTTTGCTTTCTTCTCTTTGTTAATAACTAGTTAACTATGCTGCTAACACAGGTACTTACTTTATGAGGCTTTAGTTGTGTGCAGTAGAACTTAGCATGATGTGTATCACAGATCAACAGCTAGTTAACAGGTCCACTGAACTGCCTTTCTCAAATATCAGGTATCTTGAATGAGGCTTTGGCAGGTGCTGGGCCACATTCAGAATTCAATTAAGCCCTAGCCAGTGTAGCTCAGTTGGCTGGAACGTCATCCCAACCAACTGAGCTACACTGTTAGTTGGGATGACACTCCCATAAACTGAAAGGTCACAGGTTTGATTCCCAGTCAGGGCACATGCCTAGGGTGTGGGTTCAGTCCCCAGTCAGAGCACTTACAAAAGGCAACCCATCAATGTTTCTCTCTCATATCAGTGTTTCTCTCCCTCTCTTCCCCTCTCTCTGGGGAGGGTGATGACAGGGGAAAGGGAGGGGAAGTGGCATCAAGGTACGTGCATAAAGGGCCCATCGACAAAGCCAAATGGGGAAGGATTGAAGGTGGGAGGTATAGGGGTGGGTGGGACTGGGAAAAGTGGTGCTGGGAAAATATTGACAAAATCAAACAAAATACAAAGTGGTCGGGGGAGGCTGGGAGTAGTGTGGGAAATTAAGAAGCCAAAGAACTAGTGTGTGCAGCCCATGGACATGGAATAAGAGGTGTGGGGATGATGAAATAGGGTACAGGGTGGAGGGGATATGGTCGGGGGGGGAAATGGGACAACCGTAATGGTATGCTCACTGAAATATACCAAAAAAATCAATAAACATGTCCTCAGGTGAGTATTAAAAAAAATATTCAATGAAATCATACAAAAATTTGCTTAATAAATAGTAATTTAATTTTTTGTTAAAGTGAGAGTAGTGTCTTTAGATAGTTAAACTATCTAAACTAAAAGATAGTTTAAAAACTAAACTATGAGGATTATTTTCTGCCCAAACATGAGGCTGCCATGGTTCAGCACACGCATGAGCAAAACAATGTCCATGGATAGACAATATTTGGAGATTCCCTTTCTAAAATTAAGTTCAAACTAACAAATGAGTGAATATGAGATAAACCAAGAAGTTCAGGCTTAAGTGACCTACTGTCCTTACTCTACTAATTTATTTAGTCTCCAAAGAGGATTTCCAAAGAGAAATTCCCCAAAGCTTGACTAATCTAGGCTCTAATGCCAAAAAGGACTTTTCTAAACACTTAGGGATTGACAATGAGAGTTCAAAGCAGAAACACAAAGCTGATGGACTGGTTTGGGACAACACTGTCCCCAAAGTCCAAAGGCTGTAACCCCTTTCTTCAGGGTGTCTCTGTGTACCACCCTCCAGAGTACCCAAAGACCTCAGTGTTGCAAAGTCAGTATCACTCCCCAGCAATGGAAACCCCTTTTATTATGTCTCTCTTAGCCAGAGTCCAAGCCCCTTCACCTAGTTCCTGGGCCCAGTGGGAAATCCTGTTTCCTCTACACCTGGGCAGTGTTCATATAGTACCCAACTAGTAGGCACTAGCTTTAATTTAAATTTGTTTAATTTAAAATTCTGCTCCTTACTCTACAGAACCACATTACAGGTGCTCAGTAGTCACATGTGACTAGTGGCTACTGTATTAACACAGTATACATAACATTTCCATCATCACAGAAAGCTCTGGACAAAGCAGAGACATGAGCAGTCTGAGGCCCTCCTCCCCTTCAGTACCATAATTACCTGTAAAGACGAATTGTGCCCTGGGGGAAACAAACCTTTAAAAAGCTAGGCAAAGCAATTCTACTATTAGACTTGCCCCTTTTGGTTCCAAAGGAAGATCTTGCCTTTCCTATTATGTAACCAAAAACAAGCACCACCACCATCACCACTAAAAGCAATAAAAACTGAAATCCTCTTCCAAACAGGAATAAAAATAACTATAAAATAGTAATTTCTCCCCCATTCATGCTACAGAGAGTTCAGAGGTATCAAAAATTGAGATAGATCTTGAGTGAGAACTCTTATTGCCAGAAAATGTGCCACATGGTTACTTAATACCTGTGAATCTTAGCTTTTAATCTGTATGAAGGATGCTAGTATCCTGTTCCTCAAAGATGCTTTTTCTCACCCCCAAAAATACATCGCTACCCCATCACCATGCTGTATGCATTCATCGCACCTATACTTCCCCTCTAACCATTCGCATTAAATACTGTTTTACTTACATGATACCTTTTTTTTTTTTTGCCTTGCACATTCTATTTGTTTTCTAAGCCCCTCGAAGGCTGAGATCCTTATTCATCCTCTGTCTCCAGTTTCTCACCTGGTAAATATCCTCTTCCCAAGTGCTAACCTTGTGCCTGGCTCTGTGATAATGGCTTCATTGAACATGAACTTCAGTCTTCCAATGAAGAGCTCAACAACAGAGAATGTGTTTCTTGACACTTAGATTTTTAGAGGGCGGAGGAAGGCTTTTTTTTACCCCCAGAAAACCATTCCTTGATGGATTATAGAAAGGCATGACCTTTGTTTCTGCTGCCTGATGGGCCTTTATCTGCCTTTCAGGAAATGGTACCTTGGACATACTAATGGAGCCACTGGAATGTTCCACTACATTCCATTCAGCCAGAGGGCTGCAAATGTGAAACATCAAGGACCCTGCTTGTTACATAAGTGTTCAGTATATGTTCATTTTCTTCCAAAGGTGGAATTTATAGTAATAATGATTTAAAGTAGTTATAATTTGAGTACAAGGGGGGAACCCCCCAAAATGGAATTTATTTATTAAAAAATTATGTATTTATTGTTACACATTTAAACTTCAGTCACCTTCAAAGTACTCTCCCTTTCATGCAATACACTATCGAGACGTTTTTTCCACTGCTCAAAATAGTTTTTGAACTCGTCAGTTTTGATGCCTTTTAGTGCTCCTGTCATTTTTGTTTCGTTTCTTCCATATCAGCAAAACATTTCCCTTTTAGGATTTTTAATCTGGGGAAACAAAAAAAATGTCATTCAGGGCAAGATCAGGTGAACAGAAAGGGTAGAGCATGGGGATCATGCCATTTTTTGTGAAAAACTGCTGAATACTCAGTGCAGTGTGGGCAGGGGTACTGATAAATCACCCCTCATGAAATGGGCAGACACATTGAAAGAGTCCTCAAAAACAATTCACCGGTGCCGAACACAGCCTCTCACAACAACGCCAGCTGGTGCACTGATACAGATGGGTTTCTAGAACAGTCACCTAGTGGGAGAAGGAAACCTGTATTACGAGGGGCCCACCCTCCAGAAGATAAATTCAGGGTTTTTTGCCACACACCCTTAATATTTACTAAGTTGCATCTTTTTTCTTAAGCATTTTGTATGTATTATCTCAAATATCTTATGAGAGCTGAAGTGGAGGTGTAACTAAATATACTTTCCATATCCTGTTCTTCACCTTATTTGCAAGACTTTGTATCCCTCAAGGACAGGCCTGTGTGTATTATCACAGGGCCTGGATTCCCAGCACCTAGCACTGGGAATTCAAGAATGAATGAACAAGTAACTCCCAGTCTTCCATATCCACTACACCTGGCCATGCAGCACCTATTTAAACCTGCTTTCCTCAAGTCCTGGTCCTCTCCCTAGCCTATCAGAATTTCAGGCTGAAGGTCACCTGGCATTAGGGAACTGCCACCCAAAACTGACATCACTAAGGGAGAGGAGAAGTCAGGATCCTAGTAGAGGAATGTTAGACCGGTGCACCAAATGCAAATATTGAATGTCAGATGCTGAGGGGCACTTTTATTTAGGCATTGGGGCGACTTGTGTTCAGCAGCGTAGATGACCCTGAAAGACAAGCCTAGAACAAAGGGCTAATTACCAAGGGCTGCTGGGCAGCTTTGGTCACTTCAGAGGGTTTTAAGTAGGGCCTTCGATGGGGGCTATCCAGACCCAGTCGTGGCCACCACCAGAGGGTGCTAGAAAAGACGTCAGCTCCTCCAACATGGAGAGATGTGCATCTTCAGTAGGAGTGTGGCTGACTTCTCTAAAGCTTTCATAAGGGTGCAGTCCTTCTGGAGAGTCTACTTTGCTTTGTATGGTGGTGACATTGCAAATATATTTTAAAATATATTTTCCCCACATTATATAATTCATTCTTAAATAAAACACAGTAAAGCAAAAGAAAGAAAATAAAAACCACCGATAACAGTCCTATTATATTCTTTTTACCATTTTGATATCTGTCCTTAAAAAGACCAAATACACACATAAATATACCCATTTTAATTAACATGAGTTTTCAAATATAGGTTGACCTCCTTGTATAAGGCTCGAGACAAAGACAGTTTTTAAAATGGCTTATATAATCCTCCTTCAGAATGGAAGCGGGGATTTGAGAGCCTGAGCGAAAGAATGTGAGTTATGGGAAAGTAGCTATGTGGCTATGGCATTAACCATATTCTTGTTGCCATAGTGATAGTAACATCTCAGAAGGAACAAAACCAGGAAGTGGAGGGCAGAGTGGTAGGGGATATATCTTTTATAGAGAACTTGCTCTAAGCTTCCTATGTGCTCTCATTCCTGCCTTTTGCATTTCATTCCCTGAATGCTAAATCAAAGAAAATATTACATAATCTTAAAGGGCTATTGTAATCTTAAACGTGTAAGTACATTTGAACTCACTAACATCTGGCTGTGTGTTATGGGACCTGCGTCGGCCCTCATCCAAAGAGGTGATGTTTCTAAGTCATAGCCGCATGGAATGAGGGGAAGAGCGCTCAGGTACACTACCCCCTGGCACTCATCCTGCTGGGTCATCAGTCACTGATGAGATCCAGGGCAACTTCCTTTATCACGTGGTCTGCAGCTTTTCTACCAGCGGGAGGAGAGAGATTTCAGTCACCACAAGCCCTTCCCCTCTGCCCATCCACCTTGACTAGCAGTGATGGAGGCGACCTTTGGCCTCCCTTCCCTTCCTCAGTAGAGCATAGGTACGGCACAGTGTCAGAGTAAACAGCGTCGCAGTCAGGCTGCGGAGTCCCACACTGGCCCCGTGGCTCATCGTGTGTGCTCTGTGGTGATTTATTTATGCTTCAGCGATATCCCCCGCAAAATGGGCCCAATGATAATACCTAGTGCATAGTCATTGCGATGACTGAATGAAAAAATCCATGTAAATTACTTTGTGCCATGCTTGACCCGCAACACATGGACCAGGGACAAAGTCACATCTGTGGTCATTGTTACTGTTTTCACCCAAGAGGGTACCCACCATTCTAAGGCACATTCACCTGTAAAGCCTGACATGTCAAGCAGGTGGCATCATGGCAGCTCTCTGGGGTGGTTCTGGAACTAGCCGTAAATGTTGCCTCCCAGAATGTTGCAGTTACATTGTTTGCAGGGGTGTTTGTCAACACGAGGTCAGCCTTTAAGAAACCATTAATGTGACATTGTTTGAAACAGTAAGAATGCCAATTAAAAAATCATAAAAATTGGAAGGTGCCTCTTTCTCTTTGCTTCACTTTTCCTCTTTCAATATGTGCTCTGCTTCCTGCAGTGCTGCTCTGGAATTGTTGCCCTAAGAACACTTTTAAATGGCCCAAATAAATTCTACTTTGAAATTCCATAAAATTCTATTAAGGCAGGAGTTGGCGGAGCTCGCCTTATTCCTATGCACTTCAAAAGAGAATTATTCATTAGCTGTAGAATTTTCACTTCCTCCAGTGAGTGCGAAGAGCAGCCAAGCACTACGGTGGCCCTCCACCGAACACGTTGGAACACCATCCACGCTCGCTACTGTCAGACGCGCCCGGTGTCCTCCTGAGCCCTGCAGGCTCTTCCATGAGAAAATCTTGCTCTTCTTCCTCCGGTGGCTTGAAGAATATGCAGGAAGGGTGAAGGGGCACCTAGAGGGAAGAGGTTGGGATGCTGCAGAAGCAAAAGGTTGCAAAGGAGTGAACTTGGGGCACATGCACAGTCATTGACTGTCCTGAATCAGAGCAGGAGGTTACAAGAAAACAAGTTCAGTGAGCTCAGCTGAAAAAAATTGAAAAGCTAATCCCTGATGGAAATTCAGGGATTAGAATCAAGTCCAAGAAATGGAGAGTGAAGCCACTTGCACAAGTGAAATGAGACAGGACATGAATGGTGAGTCCAACCCTGGGGCTGGACTGAGGGCCCTGGCCTTGACTGTGCAGGTGGAAGAGAGTCATGGCAGGTTTTTGCCTTTTCTGAGATATCATTGACATGTCACCTTGTGTCAGTTTGAGGAGTACAACATGTTGATTTGATATATCACCATAAGATTACTACAGTACTGTTAGCTAATGCCATTATCACATCACTAAGTTCTCTTTTTTTTTTTTTAGTTGAGAACAGTTAAGATCCAGTCTTTAGCAACTTGAAGTTTATAATACAGTGTTGTTGACAGTAATCATTATGCTGTGCATTAGGTCTCCAAAACTTGTTCATCTACTAGTTGCAAGTTCGTACCCTTAAACAACATCCCCCAACTCCCCCAGCCCCTGCTAACCACCATTCTACTCTCTGTTTTCATAAGTCATTGCAGGTCTGTAGATGGAGAAGTGAGTTGATGGCAGAAGTCTTTAAGATGTGCAGTAATGTGCATTATGAGGGAAAATGAGACTTGGCTGAGATCTGGTCAGACCCCAATTACAGAGGGAAAAGGGCTGCGGACAAGGGAGAAGCACGTCTGACTGCTAGTGTGATGCTCTCTTCTCAGAGGTGACTTCTCTGGAGTCCTATCAGTTCCACTGATTCTCAGCAGGAGAAGGGGGAGCACTGCCCTCCTTAGAATCACAATGCAAATGACAATGTCCCAACCAAAGGGCCACCGATTCCCTCACTGCACCATGCTGGATTGAACATCTCTTTATAGCCAAGAGACAAAGAGATGGAATGTCCCAGGATGGGGGGCGGGGGGACCTAGTAGTTCATGTTCAGTCTGGGATGGTTCCCCAGAGGCATTGAGCTTCCCCCAGGGATGCGACTCATAAGAGAGGTTAGGCTAGAGAACCCTGAGATTCCTTTCAGCCCTCATTACTGAGACCTTGAACTATGAGGTGGAGAAACCACAAAATTCAAACCAAGTTAGGTAGTAGCTTTCATTCATAACTAGGTACTGTACTAGGTACTAGGTACTGTAGTAAGTTTTCTATACATTATTTCATTTATTGTTTACAGTAATCTTTCCGAGGTATGGGTATGATTTCTGTTTTACACTAGGAAGCAAGAAGTTAAATAACTTGTGTAAAGCCACACAGCTTTAAGGTGGTAGAACTTGAGCTAAGAAATAGCAAAGTAAATGAAGTAAAATATGACAATGACTACAATAAAGTGACATAAACTACATTTGACTTTGCAGTTCATACTATGGTAATTGGAGGCAATGTGTGCTGAGCTTTGGACTTAATCCAAGGTCGTCCCAGGAAAACCAGAACTGACAGCAGCGTCTCTTGTACCAGCTGGCGATCGTTCTCTGTCTGCGCCAGAACTGCAAAATGAATGAAGGGCATTTTTTAAAAGATCTTAAACAGGTTTTTCTTACTTACTAAGAAATCTCATTATACATTTTAAGAACATTTTAATTGAAAGATTAACAAACCAAAAAACTGGCAAATTATCAAATTCATTCTAAAATATAATGCATTCACATTTTCACTACATTCCATTTATTACCTCTATAGGTTCTACATTTTGCATCTCTAATCATGTTTTGGAAAGGACTGTTGCTATTTAGAAACTTAAGGACCTTATGACAAAAGGGTTCAATATACATTTTTCTGGTAAGAAAGGCAAAGCAGGCTCATCTCTGGAAAGAGCAAGTCTCCCTGAGTTTGAAAATTAAATCCATTTTTCTATAGCCTCCAAGTCTGAGCCTTGTAGCCAGTTTCTCCCAGCTGACCAACAGCCTTCCATTCCCCCAGGTTTGGATTCAGTTCGTTGAGGGTGGGACCTCGCAATCTGTGTTTCCGAGTTCCTCGGGCGCTTCTTCAGGTCAGGCTTGGTTAAAAAATGTTGATTGAGGCTGTGCTATGAAAATCTTTCTCTATGTATACCCAGCAACATTGAAATAAAAAACAAACTGACAGTAACCAGAGGGGAGGAAGGAGAGGGATGGCAGGGGAAAGGGAGGGGAAGGGTCATCAAGGAGCACGCATAAAGGACCCATTGACAAAGCCAAATGGGAGAAGGATGGAGGGTGGGAGAAGGATGGAGGGTGGGAGGTGGAAGATGGGAGATGAGGGTGGGTGGGGCTGGGGAAAGTGGCAGCAGGAAAATTTTGACCAAAAAACAAACAAACAAACAAAAAGTGGTCGGGAGAGGCAGGGAGTAGTGTGGGAAATTAGGAAGTCAAAGAGCTGGTGTGTGCAGCCCGTGGACTTGGACTGAGAGGTGCGGGGATGATGGGATGGGGTGCAAGGCGGATGGGATAAAGGGGGGAAAATAAAAAATAAATAAATTGTCCGAAGTTGAACCATAGAAATCTCAACACTCATTTACTTGTAACAATTATCTTTATGTTTATAACCCCTTCATAATATGACCTTGAATTTACATCATCTTTAGAACTTACAAAATACTTTTGCAACAGTTGAGACTCACAAAAATAAAAGTTTTTACAGATCAGTAGACTGAGATCCCAAGAAGTCGTTTGCCCCAGATCCTACTGAGAGTTAAATGGAAAACAGGAATTTGAGTCCAGACCTTGGAACTCATTTGATTCTGCCTCAGTGCGCCACCATCACCTGAGGGCAGCAGTGCCCGATGGAAGCTGGGGATGGGGTATTAGCCACTGGGTAGCTGGGGGCTTCATAGCTCCAGAAGGAGCAGCTCCATCTCCTTACGACAGGTGCACTACACACAGATAAGGCAGTTTGCACCGGACCAGCTTTGTGTTATTCTAAACTGTCTTACTTTAGAAACTTCAAAGACATTGTTTATACATTTCAACGTGTTTGGAACTTCAGGAACCATTTAATTTATCCAAAGATCAAGTGAGGATAGGATACCTGAGAAACCAATAGTTTCAAGTTAACTGACATCTCAAAAGCCCACAGCAGCGACTTTTTTGAGGGGAAAGAAAGATATCCAACTCAGATGTGAATTTAGTTCCAGATTTACAGAGATACTATAGATGTATAGAAAATGCATCATTGTAAAGCCCCTTACTATTTTTGTTTTTAAGATTTTTTAATAGTAGAGTGTTTCAAAAGGGGGTAGACTTTTTTAACATAACATTTTTAGAAATATTACAGGAAATATAATATTTGATTATCAAATATTTGATTATCTCACTTTAAGTAAACATTTTAAAACAACTTTTCTCAATGTATGGGAAGCAACTGATTATTTTATAACTGAATTTTTAATACCCCTTTCTGTTTAATCCTTATATGTCTGTACTCAGATATGTCTAGCCAGGAGGGGCTTTCTTTACTCTAACAGATGGCAGGCTACTTTTGAATCATCACCAATAGTGACACCTTTAAAGAAATACGAAAACCATCGGATTTTCTTATTTAAAATGAGAGTTGAACTAACCACTCTTTTAGATATTGAATATTTTTATTAGCTTTAAGATATGCTGTTTCCTTTAGGTTGGAAATTGTTTCAGCAGCATTTTCAGTATAGAGATTACGCTTCTTGAGAACGAGAGCTAATATTTACACAAATTAAGATGAGACTCATATTCTATGTGTATTTTCTCCTCTATGACCCTCCGGAAAGAGGCAGCACGGCTTTTAGACTCAGATAACTTAGATTCACGCTGCAGCTCGGGCATCTTCCGGCCACGTGACCTGTGGCCCTTTCCTGCTTCACTTTTTTTGCCTCTAAATTTGAGTGGATGTCACCTATTTCCTGGGTTGTGGTGGGGATTAAGTGAGACAACTTATGTCACATAGGATTTGCACAAAGCAAGAGCTTAATAATTGGTATGATTGGTTTTGTATTTTAATCACATCTATTCTCTTGTGAAGTGAAGAAGTTAATTGGTCTAAATCACTAAGTATCAGGATTTTGGGGGGCAGGGGAGTTTGGTAGCAGAACTCTTTTTTTCAAAAAAAAATTCTTGCAGGATAAAAGGTATTTCCTATTTCAATATTTAGTGACCAAAAATTTCTCATTATTTATGGAATTATAGAAACCTTGAAATGTATACTAAAAAAAATATTTTGAAAGCATATATTGAACACTCACCAGATTGGTCACTATCAAAAATGAGGAAAGAACAGTTGTTGGTGAGAATTTGGAGAAATTGGAACCCTTATGCTCTAGAGTTTGTGGAAATGTGAAATAGTAGGTACAACTGCTATGGAAAAGGGTGCAGAGGTTACTCTAACAGCTAAATGTAGAATTACCATATGATCCAGCAATTCCACTTCTGGATATATATACAAAAAAATTATTGACGGTAGTGTCCCAGAGAGATACTTATATACCCACATTCATGGCAGTATTATTCGCAATAGACAAAAGGTAGAAGCAGCCCAGTGGCCACTGACAGATGAATGAGTAACCAAAATGTTGTGTATACATACAATGAAATATTACTCAACCTTAAAAAGGTAGGAAATTCTGACACATGCTCTAACATGAATGAACCCTGAGGACATTATGCTGAGTGAATTAAGTTATTCACAGAAACACAAATACCCTGTGATTCCATTTATATGAAGTACCAAGAGGAGTCAGATACATAGAGACAGAGAGTAGAATGGTGGTTGTCACGGCCTGAGGAAGAGGGGAGTAGGGAGTTGTTTAATGTATATAGAGTTTCAGTGTTGCAAGATGAGGAGTTCTGGAGGCTGATTACACAATGATGAGAATATATTTAACACTGAATTGTTTACTTAAAAATGGTTCAGGTGGAAGTTTTATATGATATGTATTTTATCACAAACATTTTTTTCAATTTAAAGCATATGTTGAAAACCACTGGGCAAGATATTGCCAAAAACCAGTGTGTAACATACAACAGTACTTAGGTGGAGGAGGAGCTTATAATTGAGGGAAGAGATTCAAGACCAGTTCAGTCCCAGTTTCTTGCCCACTAGTGACAGTGGCATTGTGTGTACAGATGGGTAGTAATGGCCCAGATTTGGTTTCATGAGATTGTAGAAGTGATCTTGCTTTAGTGGCTATTTCATGAAGGAACTTGGCTACCATCTCAGCCAGGGTTTTCAGAAACAGGTAAGA